>JAUMHI010000020.1:3289316-3304420 GCA_032359435.1 Enteromius unitaeniatus
CGGAGCAGCATGAGCGGAGCTTCTGTCTGAAGCAGAGACTCCATAGATCCGATCGATCCGATCCTCTGATGATCTGACACACAGCAGCACTCCTATCAGCGCAGAACCAGCGGAGCGGAGCGGCTGAAGGATGGGCTGCGCCTCCAGCATCCACATCTCCGACCGGGTGGTGTATCACAGCGGGAAAGAGTCCGAGGACTCGCCGCAGCAGAACTGCCCTCAGCCGGGCCACATCAAGCCCAGCAACGCCTGTCAGGTGAGAGTGTGTGTGTGTGTGTGTGTGTGTGAGAGACACAGTTCTCAGAGAAACCTTCATCAAGTAGGCCACTGTATGACTCTTCATCTGTTCTGTGGGGCTCAGAAGAAACGCTGTTTAACGGGTCTTCTGTGTTCTGGTCGGGTTCTTCATCAGGAGCTCGGTGTCTGATTCCTCGTGTGTATGCTGCTGATAATGTGTGTGTTTAGTGCACTTGTGTCTGTCTGTGTTCAGCAGTTGTTTGATACAGACTGTAGTACATACTTCACTAGAACACCTAAAACAAGTCCTGCTGTCAGCATAGTGCGTGCTGAGGCTGTCTGATGAATGTGATGGAGCGGTCAGATCTGGACTGGACAGGCACACTAGAGGACAGGGCCAATGATCTCTTCATCTGTGTTCGTCAGATCAGCTGGGATTCAGTCTTCTGTTCTCTAAATATCTACATATAACTCTGTTCTCATAAAGAGTTTATTGTCTTTTGTTTCTTCTTTAACTGTAGTGGGTCTGGTTTCTTGTTTGTTTACACAATCCACAGCAGACAGGTTTCAGCGGAGAGCCACGCCCACATCTCAACATCCAATCAGCTACTAAAGGATAGACTCAAACCCCGCCTTACACTTTTTCTTTTAAGTAATCTGTTACAGCATGAAAGAAGAGATCTGGCTTTAATCCTAATGTGTCTGCAAACTAGTTAGGCTGAAACAAATAAGGTTTATGAACTTTTACTTTTTTTGCCTATTTATTGTTATAAGAAAGTGTACAGGAAGTGAAGCTGGAGAGAGATCAGGCGTGACAGAACACAACACCACTTTATATCTGTATGACCAAAGTTTAGAACTTTCTGAAACTTCTTTGTTGGCATCAAACTTGGTTAAAGTTGGTTAAATTGCAGAGTTTCTTGATTACACATGTAAAAAAAATAAAAATAAAATCTATATTCAGATGACATCTACTAGTTCTATTCTAACATCAGAATCTTCCAGAACTGTATCCAGCCGCTGATTCTCATACATGTTCAGAAGAAAAACTCCATCCTCGTAGTTTAAAGTTAATAGTGATGCAGCTGCTAATGATAGCAGGACACAGAATCTGAACAGAGACGATGCTGCTGATTCATTTACTCATTTATCAATCAGCTGTTCTAGTGTGTGTGTGTGTGTGTGTTAATCAAGGGCGCAGCAGCATCTGTGTGACTTTCTGTCCATGATAAGGCTCAAGTACAAGGTCTGACGATGGGTTTCTCATGTCTCACAACACATTCCTCTGTGTATTAATGTCTGTGTGTGTGTGTGTGTGTGTGTGTGTGTGTGTGTGTGTGGTGCTGATATAGGTTTAGTGGTTTATCTGGCCTTGGCTGGGGCTCCACTGTTCTGCGTTTGTAACCCTCAATACCAGATTCAGCCAGAGTGTGTGTGTGTGTGTGTGTGTGTTACTTAAAAGACAAAGTTGTGGATGGTTGAAAGTCAAGTCTGTCTTGATCTGTATGTGTATTTCATTATAAACGTGCAGTGCTAGGTTTGAGTTTGTCTCTTGTCTTCGATGTCAGAAGCCGCTGTTGGGTGTGTGTGTGTAGGTGTGTGTTTTGTCATCAGATGATTGACAGGTGTGTGTGTGTGTGTGTGTGACTGACATCCAGTTTGTGCTGATCTGAACGGCACAGACAGGAAGAAGTGCAGGGACGAGTTGAGCTGACAATGTGCATTAACTGTTCTTCCTGGAGGGAAGTGACATCATCATCATTCCCAGCAGCCCCTGTGGCTCACGCACGTGTGTGTTTGCTGAAGTCAGACGATGCTGTGTTTTTTCTTGTGCTGCTACTGTTTGTGTCGCCTTCTGTTAGGCCTGTCGCAATAATCAATATATCGACTTATCGCACAATATATCTACATGACCTCAATCATTTTTGGTGATGCAGTATATAGGCCATTATATTTACGTATTAAAAAGACAATAAAAAAAAAAACGGTGTGTTTTGCAGCTTCTGGTCCATAGCGTGGTGTAGTCTAGAGGTGCTAGTTCTGCACTGTCTCTAATCCTTCTACACAAAAGCAGAATCTGCAGATACGGCCTCGTGTAGGGATGTGTGTGTTTGTGCACACGGAGACCTGACTGCTGAATACACACCGCGCTTTTCAAACCTTGCTTCTCCAAAAGTTCTTTGTGCGTTTGTCTTTTTTCTGCTTGTAAGAAAATGTGCGTTTACTATTTCTTCAAGTTTTATGGTATGTAATATTTTGATAACAAATTTTCATGATCTAAATATTTTTAAGAATTAAATGTTTATTCATTGAAAGTGCGTAGGTTCTTTATTATTATGCTGTTATATTATGATTACGCATTCATTGGCGTAAAATGACCAGAGTATTGCATATTATCACAATTATTTATGGGGCAATATATCGCACAACAAAGAGTTGTTATCGTGACAGACCTGCTTTATCGTTTGTTTGCTGACATCACTTTGGTATAATACATTCATCTTTGACTCTTACTGTGCAATATGTTTATATTTCCCCCAAATCCTGCTGTTTCTTTCCCCCAAATTCTTTATTTTATCATTTCAAAACATTGTTATAATTGAATGATTTAATAATTAATGATCATGAATTTATTAAAATGTGTTTTTTTCATGTGGATTCAGGTTGCACTTAACCTAGTTCTGTGTACTTGCGTGTATCACAGGGTACTGGGTAATATAAGGTAAGTGCAGAGGTTAGGGTTAGGGGTAGGATCAGGGTTAGTACCTAGTTACTATTCGGCTATTTGAATTATTGTGTAATTATTCTATGTCCATGCAGAACAGGACTAAAATGAAGTGCTACTCTACACCAAGTTTGGTGAACACAGATTTACTGCAGAAATTCAAACAGATTAACAAAATCTCTTGATTGTGTGACATTCCTTAAAGATTTTTAATTGCTAATGATTTAGAAATATTAAAGGTTAAACAGAGCTTTTATTCTGGTGTATCTGTGTCCCTCTGTTACCACGGCTCTGACTGACCACATCTCTTCTGTCTGTTTCAGTCTGTTAGTCCCACCAGTGTTCATCGAGAATCAGTGAGTGAGTGTGAGTGTGTGTTTTTGCTTGACTTGTGAGGACCTAGTTTTCAGAAGCAACTTTTGTGAGGACATTTGGTTGTTCCTCACAAGGGAAATGTAAAAAGGTTTCTGTGATGGGTAGGGTGTGTGAGGGTATGAATGCACGTTAGAGTGTGTGTGTGTGTGTGTGTGTGTGTGAGTGAATGTGTGAATAAGTAAGTGAATTGAGAGAGTGTGTTGCAGTGTCAGAGTGAGTGTGTGTGAGTCAGAGAATGCTATGCTGTCTCGCGTGTGTCAGTGAAGCTAAGAGCAGCTCAGCTTTAGCAGGATTGAGTGTTAATCTGGATCAGGACAAAAATACCTGGAGAGAGAGAGTGTTCACTGAATGAGGCCTGAGGAGGAGGAGGAAGACCTTCATCATTGTTCTCACACACATTCACTCATGCTCTTTCCTGGCATACTTGTCCTACACACACACACACACAGATTGGTTGTTTAAGCGTCTCCTCTGTCTTGCAGCTGTTGCTGTGTCTTTCTGACGTCATGTTTTCTGTGTGTGTGTCTGTGAGTGTGAGTGTGTGTATCCCTTCAGCTGCACAGCGTTGCTCATGAGGAAAGGGGACGAGCCATTTGTGTTCATCCAGCTCAACCTAAACATGCAATGCCACTACAACTAACCTGAATTCTGTTAAAACTGTGTTTTAGGTTAACGTGTAAAGACCTAGAGTGTTTTTGGGCCTGACACACCTGCACTTTTCTTTGCTTTTTCAGACCAATTCTAGCAGTTAGCATCAAGTGCCTATAGCATTATAAACTGGAGAACTTGAAGATTAAGTCTAGATAATTTAAATTCTCAATTTTCCTTCTATTTCTTTCTAAGAATTAATGAATTTATAGAATTTTAAGAAAAACGCAAACATTTTACTGTGTACTCAAACAGAAACTCCTGAAGTTTGGAATTTTTTTTTCTCCAGAAAGTTGTATCTGGGCGTTTTATACTTCCAAATAAAATGTAGAAATCATATATATATATATATATATATTTATTTATATTTATTTATATACATATATTTTCCAAATATCACATTCCCCAAGCAAGTTATAGCCATTTATTGTAATATCCTCATAGACACTTGAAAACATAGACAGTGAAAAACAGGTCTGTTTAGTTTACTAACAATATAGACATGTCAAAAAACATTTAGGGAGAAAGAAAATAGAAAAGTCACAGTAAAAAGACTTTTTTGGGGGGAGAATATATTTTCAATCTGATTATGAACAATAAACATACACCGTGCAGCTAATAATGAAAGCAATTGCACAAAATACCTTCTGCAACAAAAATACAAACAGTGTACACAAAACGAGTGAGAAACACACAGAGCGCAACATGAAAAATTGTGCAAATAATCTTTATGAAGTATAAAAGTGCATAATACAAGGGATGATCCGCTGACTGTATCTGCATCAGAATGATTTTACAGCACATCGTCTCGCGCTGCTAATACCTGAACTCCAGAGCTTTATCTGATGTTTCATCCTTGTTTGATGTCAAAATACGTTGTCGTGTGTTTTTCTGGGCTTTTTCAGAGAGTGCTGTCATGCAGATGGGTATTTTGTGTTCGTCTACATTAACGCACGATATACTTTACTTTCACTTTGTGATTGTTCACATTTCCATTGAAAACCCCTCAGCGGTGTTTCAGAAGACCAAAACCTATGTTTATTGGTTGAATTTAAGACCGTTTGAACCAATCTGTGCACGGGGGTGGGACTAAGCGTCAGTAATCGTTTTTTTCTGGCGAATCAATTTTGTCAAAATGCAAAGACGTAATCACGTCCGCTACGGAGCCTCTGAATATCCAAATGAGACGTGATATAGCTACAAAAAGCGTCTCCGAAAAGTATCTCCGCTTCGTGCCACTTTTAAAGCATTCAGATAGGATTAGCGGTTTTTGAGGGTTAACTAACTTAAACTGATCTGCAGTAACTTTAAACTCTGAGTGACGCTATCTGTAAACAAGCCAAACAAAGCCCCGGCACAGTGTGTGTGTGTGTGTGTGTGTGTCTCTGAGCTCGCTTAGTCTGCTCATGTTAGTAAACTCTGGTGTGTTATCAGATGTTGTTTGCTGTCACATTATTATTCCCAACAGAACACGAGTTGTGTTTTTCCACACATGACTGTCAGGAGACACCTGAGGTGTGAGCGGCTCTCTATACCTGTACTGTGTGTGTGTGTGTGTGTGTGTGTGTGTCTCGTCTCCAGCGCTGGTCCCTGAAGTGAGCCGTGAGGAAGCAGTTTGCCCTCTATATCTCTCACGCTGACGTCTGCCCTCTCAACAATGTCATCCACTTTCCTGTTATTCACTTCAGTGGAAAGCCACTGCTGCAGTGTGTGTGTGTGAGAGCAGACAGGATGCAGTGTTTGTAGGTCGTGTCACTGAGTGTGTGCCGTTTCTCTGCTGGTCTCACACGGATCCGTCTGGTCACGTTTGAGGTTTACACGCGTGCAGATGAGCGCGGATCTGTGAGACGCTTCAGGGTTCTCTCTGCAGACCTGCTGCTCATCCTCACACTTTTAGCTTTAGCTGCTTTAGCTGGTTACTAACTAACTGAAGAAATCACTGATCAGAGTTGGCCTGGAGGAAAGAGTGAATGAATGTGAGTGGAGCTGGTTTAGCTCCGTCTCTGCTAATGTTTGCACTGGGAAAAGGGGCGGGTCTAAAGTTAGCGCAGCCAATAGCATTGCAGCAGCTGAACGAAAGGAATAAAAGTTCAGACGAGCTTCAGACGGAGTGCCTTCGTGAGATGTGTGTGAGCTGATGGTGGTTTACTAATCTCATTATAAACAGGGCCACAGTGTCACTGTCCATGAGCAGGACACACACACACACACACACACAGGCCTTTGTGTAACTACACTCTTAAATGTGTGTGTTATGTAATAAATTTAGAGCTGTCCATCGTGTCTAATCAACACATGCCTTTATGAATGAGTTTCTGTATGAATCACCCTGTAAAGTCATTCTGATGATCTTCAGATGTGTGTCAGTGTTTGTGTTTCCCTCTCATGGATGGGGTTTTGGTTCTCCTCTGGCTTGTTTATTTGGGGACACCTGATTTCTAGTGATTATCATGGTTTTGACTACAGAGACCGTCTCTGCATTTGATAAATAAATAGTTTAATTCTGTTCTTCTACTTGATAATGTTCAGTGCTTTGCTACCATCTGTATTGTTAAAAGCGCTGTAGAAATAAAAGTGACTGATTGATTGATGATAGTTTGTGCAGCTAATCACAGCCATTTATGTTCCTTCAGTCAGACTGACCACACTCTTTATCATAATGCATAATAATAAGAGCATCACTCAGTTTAACGTGACGAGTTTGTTTCGGACGGCTGAGCAGCCGGAGTGTGGTTGTGTACTACATTATAACTGGTTTTGGTTAATTAATCTCGTTTGCAGTTTTCCTAATAACTGGAGCAAATCCTGTGATCATGTTATTCACGTCAAGGTTTTTGGAAGATTCATTTTATTTCACAGATTTGACCTTATTCATTGCATATTTATAAGATTCATGACTAATGATTATTGGGTGTGTGTGTATTGTGAATCTTGAAAGTTTTGCATAAACTATTTTCATCTGATGTTTTCAAACACTCGTGATTTCTGTACAGAGTTTCTATGTCTAATGTGTTTTGGAAG
The DNA here is from genome assembly GCA_032359435.1 of Enteromius unitaeniatus. Classification (NCBI taxonomy): domain Eukaryota; kingdom Metazoa; phylum Chordata; class Actinopteri; order Cypriniformes; family Cyprinidae; genus Enteromius; species Enteromius unitaeniatus. Next base: position 3,296,323 of record JAUMHI010000020.1, read on the forward strand.
TGTTAAGCATTAATCACATGAAAGCAGTGGATGATTTATTTTTTGTGCTGCTAGCTACACACTGCAGTGTTTCTGAATGGACAGCCGTGTGTAAGCGTGGGATTGAATCTGACCGTGCAGTGATCGAATCAGATGCTGTATGACAGGATAAATCTGTACTAGTAATCTGTTCCTTTGTTCCTCAAAGAGCTCACTGTGTTGTTGCAGTAATCACAGCTTTTGGAAGAATGATCTGAATGTTTTTGTTTCTGTTCCCTTTCCATGTTGTCCGTTTTGGGATGCTGTCCCGTGGAGGGATGGTTTCCATGGTAACTGAGCATCATCAGAGAGGATGCTGGAATCATATATCAGATCTGGTGTCGATCAGATCACTAAGTGTTTGTTCTTGACTGTGGTTTCAGAGCACGTTAACGGAGGTGCAGTTTGGACCAATGAAGCTCTATGAAGATCAGCTGCAGGTACCGATTCCTCCACTCTCACTCTGTGTTCATACATGCATAAATATGCTGGTTTAGAACGGTTTCTGTAGTAACTCCATTAAACAGTGTGTTTCTGAACCTACAGAATATCAGACTTCATGCTCATTATTGTGTGTGTGTGTGTGTGTTCTATATTGGGAGTTTCAGTATCTCTCATTAATTCTTCAAGCTAAATTAGGGAAGGTTGAGTGAATCCGACCCAACTCTTGTATCCTGAGATTTCTGGAGCTCCCGTGAGAAGATGTGAATTATCACTTCCACAGACACGTCACAGTGATTTGACAGACCTATGCCCTAAAATCCCAAACTCAGCGACGGCACCAGATACATCTTCAGAAGATGCTCCTTCTGCTCCTGTTACTGCTGGAAGCTGTTGTTGTGGCTGAGTGTGTGTGGGCCAGCACACTGATGACGGCTCTTGTGTGTGTGTGTGTGTGTGTTGCAGGTACTGTTAGTGTTTGCCAAAGATGATGCTCAGAGTAACAGCTTCTGCTGGGCGTGTGAGCGCGCTGGGTTCAGGTGTAATGTGGCCCGAACGCCAGAAGCGGCGCTGGAGAGTTTCCAGGAGAAGAACCACGATCTGATCATCATCGACCACAGACATTCCAGATACTTCGACGCTGAAGCACTCTGTCGGTACGTGTCTGAGTATGGGGCTCGTTCCACCGCAGAGACACAGAGAGGGTGAAGGTCCTGGAAACTCATCAACATCACATAGTGGAGCTGATTGGTTCTCTCTTGTAGTGGTAGCCAGAGTTCTCTGATCAACATTTTAATACATGGTATCACTTTATTTCGATAATCTGATTAACGGTAAGTAACTTTGCAACTACGTGTCAACTAGCAGTCATTAGAGTATCAGAAGACTGTCTGCTTAATATCTTCTATCTTCTAACAGTCTACTCTGAGAGGTAGTAGACATGTAGTTGTGAATTAATGACAATTTGTTGATATGTAGTTGACATGTAGTAACAAAGTTACTTAGAGTTAGCAGAATGTCTGGTGTTTCCCGCGGGATTTTGTGAGCTAGCATACGTATGACGTCACTGCATCCAGTTTGCGTTTAGATGAGTTTTTGCATAGATATGTTCTACTCTATGAACCGTATACTGTAATACAACTGAATGCCCAATGAAGCTGTTCACATTAGTCATACCTAAAACTTATTAAATAAATAGTAAACAGGACCCATTAATACTGCACAGGAATCACTCTCACTGTACTCCTTAAATCCTGATTTACGATCCGCGCATCGTTGGACGAAATAAGACGGTACTGGGGACATCTTCCAACTGAACGATAGCTAAGGTTTTTTCAGAGTAGTTTCTGGTTTTGTCAGTATACACCTGATATGAAAAAATACAGCCAAAACGGTCTGAAAGTCACGCTCTTGTGCGTGAGATGCAGGAGCTAATAAGTCAACGTATGGGAAACCTGAACCTGAATGCTGAAGTGTGTGTTGTTTCTAATCCTCATTTCATGTATTTTTTTTCCTCAGCTCATTTCGAGCCATCAGCTGCTCTCACAACACTGTGATCGTGGCTGTAGTGAAAAGGTTTGTGCCCAGAGCGCTCTCTCACTCACACACACACACACACACACACTTGTTTGTTTCTGTGAATTGTGCAGACTTTCCATAGACTTGTATTACTTTTATAGTGACAAAACAACATTTTCTATACCCTAAACCAATCCTAAACGTACCCCTTACAGAAGACCTATTTGCATTCTTACACTTTCAGATAAGCATAATTTACTGTTTTCAATAACTTTTTCCCTCGTGGAGACCACAGGCCCATACCCACAATGTCAAAAATGTCAGGTTTTACTCTCCTTGTGGGGACCAAATGTAGCATAAACACACACACACACAGTTGTTCAGATGTCTCCACCAGTCATGTTTCATTGTAGTTAAATACGGTCTGACATATTTGGCCACGGCTGTGTCTTTCTGTTATCATGTAATTTATTAAATGGTGTGTTTTGTTCTGAAGGCCAGATCGTGAAGAAGCCACTGTGATGCCGCTGATATCAGCAGGATTTAACAGGGTGAGTGTGTGTGTGTGTGTGTGTGTATTATAAGTATTCTCTGGTTTTGCTCATGTTAGCATCAGTGCCTGATTTTGCGTAGCTGGAAGCGTGTGTGTTCATGCGTTCACCTTAGAGTCTCTGTGCTTGCTTCAAAATCGTTATGAATCGAATGTGTTTGTCGTCACACAGCGATATGTGGAGAACTCCAACATGATGGCCTGTTATAATGAACTCATCCAACTCCATCATGGAGAAATACGAGCTCAGATCAAACTCAGGTGAGACTCTGTTTGTCAGTTTGTCTCTTCATGACCCTTGTAAGTGTTGTTTAAGGGTCTCTGGTGATACTGTGTGTGTGTGTGTGTGTGTGTGTGTGTCCTCAGAGCCTGTAATGCTGTTTTTACTGCACTGGAACAGAGTCAGGAAGCCATAGAGATCAGCAGTGAAGATCAGATCATACAGGTACACACACACACGTCTCTTCATCCAGGCTGAAAAACAAGTCATATCAGACTCTGTAATCTTAGATACCAGCTCTAGAAGATCACTGAGACTCTGATTCTGGTTTCTCCACATGCTTCTGTTACAGTATGTCAATCCAGCGTATGAGTGCATCATGGGATACCAGCGTGGGGAACTGCTGAAGGAAAACACTGAAGTGCCTAAGAGTGAAAAAAACAAACCAGACCTGCTGGACAACATCAGCTCCTGCATCCGCAGAGGGAAAGTGAGTCAGACACACACACACACACACACACACACACATATATAGAAAGACGTTATATGCTCTCAAATAAAAACATGATTTTATTCTTATTCTTTATGAATAAGATGACATGGTGCCAGAAAGTTCAGGATCCTGTAAATATTATCAGTAGTAAGCAGTAGAGGATGGATACCCGACTCGAGCCTGACAGGCCGGGTTCGGACGGATATTTAGAAAGGATGCTCGGGTTCGGGTCGGGCTCGGTCACATCAGCGTGTTATAACGGCGCTTTTTGCCCTGTGTGTGCTGATGCTCTCATCTGCTGAACGCCTTTCTACAGTTGCTTAATAAAAGCAGGCTTTCCACACAAAAAAGTGCATGTGTCATTAGTATGAGGAAAAAATTTGATCAGGCTCGGACATAAATATCTTCATGCCTGTAGGGCTCGGGCCGGGTTCAGACAGAAAAATGCAGCCCGATCTGCACTCTAGTTAGCAGCAGAGAACTCTGGGTACAAATAGTCCAAACGAGACATCAGGTTTAATGTGTGAACAGTCCTGCTGAATCACTTCACACGACACAAAGGTCACTCACACACACACACTCAGCTGGAGGAGCGTTTGAAGCCGCAGACGCTGGACTTTCATCACACAGGGGTCGAACTTTGATTCTTCGTCAGACCTGAGACCTGCTTCTGTATGCTGTTTAGATCCTCTCTCATAAGTGTGTGTGTGTGTGTGTGTGTGTGTGTGTTTCAGGAGTGGCAGGGGGTCTATTATGCCAAAAAGAAGAACGGAGACAGTGTGCAGCAGAATGTGAAGATGACTCCTGTTGTTGGACAGGGAGGGTGGGCTTTTACTCTGTTCCTTTAGTAAATCAGATGACTGATTTCAGCTTCATTTCAAAACAAAAGTGTAATTGTAATGAAATTCAGCTTCCTGTTGGTTGAGGGTCAGGTGACTTTAGTTTGATTGTGGTCAGATGTTAATATGTGTGTCTCTGTCTCTCCTGTAGTAAAGTCAGGCACTGTGTGTCTGTTAACAGGCCTTTAAATGACCATAACAAGGTAAGCAGACGTTCAGCCGTCAAACAGCCATACTGAGACGTGTTTGTGTGTATGACCGATCTGTGTGTTTTGATCCAGACAGAAAAGTCCTGCGAGAGAGTCCAGGCCGAATCACAGACAGGTGTGTGTGTGTGTGTGTGTGTGTGTGTGTGTGTGAGTGTGAGTGTGAGTGTGAGTGTGAGCATGGCTGAGTGTGAGTGTTCAGGTGTGCTGATGTGTCTTGTTGTGTTTCAGATATTCAGCAGTCCAGCAAACATAAGGACCGCAGGAAAGGATCACTAGATGTTCGCTCGACGACCTCTAGAGGAAGTGATGGTGAGATGACACTGCTAACCCCTGACCTTTGCCCCTCACTCAGAGCCCCTCCCCCAGGTTTAGCTTCAACACATCACACGTGTGTCTGTGAGCTCGTCTTTAGTGAATATTTAAAAAGAAGTGATCTTTGTCAGCGCTTCTGAGTTGGAATCCCTCAAAAATATAACTTCATAAAAGAAGTGAGCTTTCACAGTCTGACACTCATAAAACTCTCCCTGACTAACCCTTGATCTCTGACCCCTGCGACCCCTCAGGTGCATGTGAAGTGAACAATGATTTCAGTTGATCTTGTGTTTAGCAGGAAGTTCTCAGAGGAGACACTCGTCTATGGCCAGAATCCACTCCATGACTATTGAAGCTCCCATCACTAAGGTACATTAGTGTGTGTGTGTGTGTGTGTGTGTGTGTGTTACTGTGTTTCTGTGGGCTCATGTTTTAATTCTGGTGTGTGTGTGTTTTTGTGTGTAGGTGATAAACATCATCAACGCGGCTCAGGAGAGCAGTCCGATGCCAGTGGCTGAAGCTCTGGACCGCGTGCTGGAGATCCTGCGGACGACAGAGTTATACTCTCCTCAGCTCGGTACTAAGGAAGAAGATCCTCACACCAATGACCTGGTGGGCGGACTGATGACCGTAAGTGTCTCAGAGCCTCAGTGTGTGTGTGAGAGTCTGTCATGTACTCAGGAATGGGAAGCTCTTCTCGGTCTTCTGTCTGTGGATGCTGACGCTGTTCTCTCTTCTGCAGGACGGACTGCGCAGGCTATCAGGAAACGAGTATATCTTAGCGACAAAACGTAAGCAGAGTTCATTGCTTCATGACCTTTGACTCCATTTCTTGTTCCACTCTTGACACCATTTGTGTTTTAGAGCTGCATCACATCCCAAGTCACCTGACCACACCACTGTCCCTCAACGATATCCCACCATGCATTGCTCAGACGATGGAAAACGAAGACTCGTGGGACTTTGATATTTTCAACCTGGAGTCAGCCACCATGAAACGGTGAGACACACACACACACTTCATTTCATAACCTTGTAAAGGTCATAATAACAACAACAAAAAACCACACTAGAACATGTGATCCTTCTGTCTTGGTATGAGAGTGTGTGTGGTCCTCCTCATGCCCCTCTGTGTTTATTTCCAGGCCTTTAACGTTTCTGGGTCTGAAGATCTTCTCGCGGTTCGGCGTCTGTGATTTCCTGAGCTGTCCGGAGGCAACGCTACGCTCCTGGCTGCAGATCGTCGAGGCCAATTATCACTCCAGCAACTCCTACCACAACTCCACACATGCCGCAGACGTGCTGCACGCCACCGCATACTTCCTGTGCAAGGAGCGCGTCAAGGTGAGCACACACACATTATTGCATTCGAGGTTTATCAGGGTTTCCACATTTCCTAAAAAAGGGTTAAATGGCTCTTTTCAGTGAATTATGACCTTAAAAAGGTATTAAATTGGAGCAGCAAGTCTTAAATTAATCTTAAATTTAATCTTTGTAAGGGATTGTTTCATTAATGCATTAATTATAACACTCAATGTTTTCAATGAATTCTATTCTGCTCAGCAAGCCTGCATTTTATTTGTACAGTAAAAAAAATTATAATTTGTTTCATTTATTTATGTAAAGTTAAATTGTGCTTTGTTTGTATAGTAATGTGTATATTTTAAAACATTTTTGTGTTAAGTACATATTTTTAAATTGTAATGTTTTGTAAATGTGTATATATAGAGATGAGTGTAATATTTAGTGGCTTGGTGACCATAGAAAAAGCATGACTTCCTGTCTGAGCTGAATCAGAGTGTAGTCAGGTGTTTGGTGAGGGTTGAGGAGCACTGTCAGAGATATAGAGATATATGATGAGTCTGATCAGAATGGAAAAAGCTAAGGTATCAAAACATTTAATGTTTTATGTAAAATAAATTAAAACCCAAGTTAGATCAGTTTGTATTTTTACTTTGAAATGTTGCCATAAACGCTCTCTTCATCTGCTTCCTACACATTATACTTAGAGAACAAACTGTTTTAGTTTTGCCTTCGTTTTTTTTTCCCCTTAAATTTTTTTTGTTGGTCTTAAAGTTTTAATTTCCCCTCATTAACCCTGCAGAAACCCTGTTTATAAAGACTCTTGACAGGCGTGATGGTTTTTATACTGTACAAGCGGTATTTTCTATCGCTGTACACCAGCCCTACCACAACACATTTATTTTTATTCTTTCTGATGTTATATAAGACTTGAATAGAACACAGGTTTTCTGAAAGGTTGGTTAAACTCATGATTGTGCGTCTTACCATCTGCACCACTGAAGTTGTTGATTAGCGCTTATCTTTTGTATTGTTGACTCGTCCAATCACATGCTGGGGGGCGGAGTCAGTGTAAATAGACACTGGGATATAATAATATGTTCTCCATCAGTCCTGACACCAGCACTTGATTGGGTCACTCATAACTCCTCTAAGAGGGTGGATCCGTACCTCCTGGTGCTGTTTGTGTCCTGGGATTGTTTGTGACCGAGGGATACTGTCTGTGGACATCTTTCACCACACAGAGCAGACTTGGCTGAAGTCATGTGATTCACAGTTGCTTGACTAGCGCTAGACGTGATCATCAGCACATGCTAATGAGAGACGTGCCGGTGTTAGCGCAGCGATCACAGCTTCACTCTCTGTGTGTCTCTTTCAGCAAAGTCTGGACCCCATAGATGAGGTGGCGGCCCTGATCGCAGCGACCGTGCATGACGTTGATCATCCTGGCCGCACAAACTCCTTCCTGTGTAATGCAGGAAGTGAACTGGCCATTCTGTACAACGACACGGCTGTGCTGGAGAGTCACCACGCCGCACTGGCCTTCCAGATCACCACCCGAGACGACAAGTGCAACATCTTCAAGAACATGGAGCGGTACGCTGAACTGAGGCGTGCTGGAGCAGTAGATGTGCTGCACACACACACACACTCTCACTCGCCCTCTCTCTCTCTCTCTCTCTCTCTCTCTCTCTCTCACAGGAACGAATACCGCACGCTCCGGCAGGCCGTCATAGACATGGTCCTCGCCACTGAGATGACCAAACACTTCGAACACGTCAACAAGTTTGTCAACAGCATCAACAAACCACTGGCAGCACTGGAGGAGAACGGGGTGAGAGTCACACACACAGATTAAAAGCATCATTGATATTGATGAGGATTCTAGTGTTCATTCTGTGTGTGTGTGTGTGTGTGTGTAGGGTAATGGTGATGAAGACTCAGTGAAGAGCATCCTGACGGCTCCAGAGAACCGGATCCTGGTGAAGCGGATGTTGATCAAATGCGCGGATATCTCGAACCCCTGCAGACCGCTGGAGCTGTGCATCGAGTGGGCTGGACGCATCTCAGAGGAGTATTTCGCACAGGTGTGTGTGTGCGCGCATGAGTGTGTGTGTGAGTGTGTGTGTGTGCAGCTGGTATTTATCACGTTATAGGGACCAATTGTCTCCACAAAGATAGGAATAGCAGTAAATG
>JAUMHI010000020.1:3310291-3324109 GCA_032359435.1 Enteromius unitaeniatus
ACTGTAATATAAACACACAAACAAAAAACTAGAGTGCTATAAATAAAGCTGGAGTTTCATAACAGTTCTTCACTGCCTGCCGTCCTCACCCTCCTGACCATCCACACGCTGCAGTCTGTGGCCACAGATTCTCGTCCACATCACAGCATATATTCTCCCTTGCAATGCAATGAGGGAAGAAACCATCCCCTACAATGATCTCCTGTTACAGCATATCTTCACATGCAGCGTCCATTGCATGGAGCAGGGACCTCTGATCTTGAGCCGATGCTCATACACTCTCCACCTCCAAGCGGAGAAAAACTCCTCACCTGACTGTCAATTGCTGTAATAAATTGTAATCAAACGTTCCAAGGATTCACCTACTGTATGGTATTCATGGTATTATGGTCTTGACTAATTTTGACAACTGAACAGACTATTGTGCATGTAATGACTTATACAATGAAATGACGCTGACACATTTTGGAGAGAACAACCATTAGAGTAGGGACTGACAATCAGTTTAGATCAACAAGATCTATTCACTTGGAAATTGTGCTAAATGTAGGCTGCCCGTACTTAATCATTTGCAAAGACGTACTTAGACATTTGCAGTTTGATGAAATTAATGAGAAATTTTATTCTGTTGTGAACAATTGCCAAGTGGTTTAGAAGTTTGTCCATGTTGTTTTGAAAATGTAATTTCTGTTTCAGAAATGAGCCAAACCAATGGAGGAAAACTGTAACGTGACTTAATCAGACCTCATTACTGCTCAGACACCTCATAAGTTCATCAGGCTGAACCTCATCACAGCTCTAAGCAAGTTTAGAAATTAAAATTTACTATGACGAGTAATATAAATTCACTATAGAGCAGTGGGGAGGCTCCCCTAACACTGCACATTCTCTCCTTTTTCTAACACACCCGTTTCAGCTCTTGGAGTCTCTACTAATGAGCGGATTATGTTTGATTAAGGAGACATAGAAAACATGCTGTTATGATTTCTGTCAGTGTTCCCCTGTCTAGTGTTCTGTATACGTTTATTATGAAGTGTGTCTCTCTGCGTTTATGTTTCCTTGTGTCTGTGCTCCGTTACTCACTTGTTTACTTGTCAACTTATTAGCTCCTCCCCCTAGTTTAATCATCATGTCATTATCTCTTGTACTTGGTCCTGTTCCTGATCCAGTCCCTGCTGAGTATTGTGTGTTTTCCTTCGTACGAAGCGGTTTCCTTGTTCTGTGTTTGGATTTCCCCGTGTACCGACCCAGCCTTGCCTTTTTGACTTATCGTTCTGTTTTGCCCCTTCCAGATGGCCCCTGCTTGTATTCTGGACTGTTTGTGCCTTCTCTATACCTGTTTGACCTCGATTACTGATTAAAGCTAGCAAATGAATCCACACGTCTCAGTTCCCTTTATCATACAATGGGGGGCCTCCAGGAACCTGGTTGGGAACCACTGCACTAGACAATACTGGTGATTTACGACTGATCGATGAACCTTGCACACATCTTTAAAGTGTGAACGCTGTTTTGGTAAATGTTTTCCCACAAACCTAGATTCAAATTAATTGATGCCACTTTGTACATTATTGAAGTGAACTAGACACTATTGAGTAGATTCATTGTTCTGGAGTGCTGCCTTAAAACTAGAGATGTGTGAGTACAGAATAACACGCGTGTGCAAAGGACAGTACATCTCATTTTGTGAACAAAAAAGTTAATAAACAAAATGAACTAAACAATAAATGGTGTTTTCTAAAAAGAAAAACATATTTTTTTGATAGCAATTATTGACTTTAATCAAACTGAAAGTGATTCAGTGATGCAGAATTAATGATAAATATATTTCAGTTTAAACGGTTTTCTATCGAGTAGGCCTAGTTGAAGTTCTGAACGGCCGGTAAACAGCGAATCGGGGCTGTAGGACACTTACACCTTTGAACTATGAGAGCTGAAGGCAAGAAGGTAACGTGTGTATAGAAATGAGAGTTTGGTGCTTTAACACTCTCTTCGTCGGAACGGAACACAGTGTCCTGATAAATAATTAAAATCCTCAGCACAAGATTTTCTCGCCTTGATCGCGTTCCTGGATTGTGATCACGATCGTCTCGTTGAAGTCCTTACCTCTCACGCTCAAAGTTACAGTCCCAGCTGTCATACCCGTCTCCCAACGCTGCGGTTGACGATTCAGAAACATAAATGGGATCACACCTCTTTTTGTCCTTGTCAATCACTGGAGCGGCGTTCCTGTCTCCGGGCCACAGGCGGGACTGTAGGGAGGGAGTGTCACATGGCATTACAGTCCTGCAAACAGAGCAAAAAGCAGCTTTTTAACATAACAAAAAACCAAGCGATGCATTATTAAACGGGCAGATCAGGCACAATTTGAGTGAAGATGTTGAATGTTGAGCCACGGGTTTCAGCAGTGAGCAACAGCGACCGCTCAGCCGCGCTCAGCATGAATAAATGATGACCGCAAGATCAGCGGCGTCCGACATGAGCGCTGGCTGACGGACGTGCATGAGTCCGGCTGCAGCGTCTCACACACACACACACACACACGGTCCCGGGGCCCGTCTTCCCTCGGCTCCGCACAACTCTCACCTGATTCATTTGCAGCAGATGTAGTGTGGGCAAAAAGAGCAGCAGAATCTCTGGAGGCCGTGAGTGTGTGTGTGTGTGTGTGTGTGTATGTGCGCGTGTTGTTTCCTCTGAGGGGACGCTGCTCTGATTAGCCTGTTTGGGACACACACACTCACTCTCTTGATGACCTTGAGAACTTCTTCCCACCGTCCTTGAATTAGACACTGCAGGAGAAAATAACAGGCAATATTCTCAGTTGCACCACTCTCTCTCTCTGTGTGTTTGTGTGTGTGTGTGTGTGAGAGAGAGAGAGAGCGAGAGAGGCTTTTTTAAAGCATACATTTTAACTGTAAATGATCCTAATGAAATAATGACTAATAATATTGAAATCAATTCAGCATTGTTTCTCCTTCAGCAATAATTTGTTTACAGAGTTCTTTACAGTATAGACTACAAGTCTGTTTTAGAGGCGGATCACGTGTTTGATTGAAAAACCTTTCTGTAACAGTGTAAAACATTTTTAATTAATGAATTGACTTTATCAGACCCAATCACTCTGTTATTACTGACCAACTATTGTCCTGTTTGACGCAATCTGTATTTAGACACTTTAGACACTCAGCTAATTTATTTAACTCATATTTAACAGGGAAGTGCTTTGTTTCCGTGGGGATAATATCCTAGCGTATTTTCTCTTGAACAGCTGTATGTGACGTGTAACGATTTGCACTTCCTCTTGTCACATGATAAATCAGGATTCACATTTGAGAGGATCAATGAACATCGTCGACTCCTTCAGACACGCAGTCTTGTGCCGCTCGACTGAATTGTGAAATCTAAAAGAAACGCTTGGCTTTTTTCCCCCAATCTGTTTAACAAAACCTTAGAGAAGACACTGAGCAAGAAAAATTATTTCACGTCCTGAAAGCAATAAATCTAAGAGTTTAAAGCAGACCTAACACATTTGGACCGAAGTAAAGCGTGTTGCTAAAAACGAGATGGATCCTCCTCAAAAGACATTGGGCATTTTCAAAAGGCGTGCATCAGACGCTCGGAGCTCATTGTGGAGCGCAGACATCTCTGGTCAAGCCTTTTGTTCTCACTTGGGAACCACTTATAAGAAAACAAGTCTAGGGTTTTAGCTCTAAAAGCTCATGCCAATAACGGTGTTTCCATAGCAATCCAAGCACAGGACCAGCTAAAACGTAGCACGGAGTCTGTGTGATCCAAAGCACCTCTGACCTCTGACCTACTGCTAGATGATATGGATCAATAAGACCAGTTAAAGTTCTTTGAGCTGAATGGAAGTTTGTGAAAAGAATAACTGTGATTCTTCAGCCAGTAAACAGAGCTGTGATGCGAGTGTCAAACGCTTGAATAGAGGCTCCATTTCAGAGCTGCTGCAGTGTGACTCTAAAATCTGTTTTTCCTTCAATCCCTTTGCTGTGATCTTTGCTTTTTTCCTGAACTTGGGTGACTTTATCTTTCTCTGTCTTTTGAGCTGAATTGATGTGAGTGCAGGAAAACTCGCTGTTGGACTTTGTGTTGAGCGTCTTGATGGTGAGTGTGCAAGCAGACAAAGGTCAGAGGTCACAGACTTGTGTTTTTTAGCAGAGCTGAGATGGAGGCGAGGCCACGGGGCAGCGCGAAACACATGCGCACACACAGTGACACACACACGCGCACTGCATTCATAACAAAAGCAGAAAATATGAGCCATTTCACAATAAATCTTTACTGAATCTGAAACATTACATTTTATATATATTTTAACAAATAAAAAATCTGAACCATAGATATATACATGACTGCAGACAGCAATTATGTGTGTGTGTTTGTGTCTGTGAGTCTATTAGACTGTGTGTGTGTGTGTGTCTGTGTGTCTATCAGAGTATGTGTGTGTGTCTATCAGAGTGGGCGGGTTTATGTGGTTTATGAGGACAAAAATGTGTATAATGACATGGGTATGACACAGGTATTACAATATGTAGATGTTTTATGAGGACATTTTCAGTGTCCCCATAATTTAATAGGCTTAAAAAAAAAACATACTAAATGGTGTTTTTTTGAAAATCTAAAAATGCACACAGTTTCCTGTAAGGGGAAGGTGTAGGTGTAGGGTCAGTGAAGGGCAATGCCACTTACAGTTTGTCCAGTATAAAAACCATTACACCTATGGAGAGTCCCCATAAATCACAAAAACATACATATGTGTGTGTCTGTGTGTCTATCAGCATGTGTGTGTCTATCAGAGTGTGCGTGTGTCTGTGTGTATGTCTATCAGAGTGTGTTATGGGTTCTGACAGATCCTGGTGGGCTCGGCTGGACTCAGCAGAGGGTCCGATTGATGTGGTTAGAAAGATGAAAAAAAAAAAAAAAAAAAAAAAAAACATTTTCAACAATCTACTGATTTATAGTCACAGGATTTTCAGTAACATTAGTAGAGTCAAGTCAAGTCACTTTTATTTTTATAGCTCTTTTAACAATACAGATTGTAGCAAAGCACTGAACATTATCAAGTAGAAGAACAGAGTGATGGTAATTGGTAAAATGATGGAAGAGAATTAAACTATTAATTTATTAGTAGTTATAAATAGTAGGAAATAAATAAATAAATAAAAATAAATAATTTAATTATTATTTAGTAGAGGATAATTTTTAGCAAAACCCGTCTTATTTTTTTCCATTCAGCTACATTTGATCAGACTGTGTGTTTCATGGGAAAATCCCTACCTTGGACTGTATGTGTAATGACTTGTCAGAGACTTCCGAATCCATTTGCGGCGTGTTTATTAAACAACAATCAAACAAGGTCGGTACACAGACAATCAGGTATATGCAGGCAATCCAAAACAATGTAGAAATCCAGGAAAAGGTCGAGAAACCGTTAACAGGGCTTACACAGCAGATCCGATTTAGAAACTTAGTCCAGGAAATGTTCGGGGCAGGCAGCAAGGTTCGTAGTCGATGAAACAGAGCAAACACAGGTCATACACAGGTAATCCGTCAGAAAGTAGAATGAACAATTGGAATTGCTGCATGGCAATCAATACTTTGCGACGAGTTGTGGAGTTGTGTTGAGGTTAGTGTTTATAGAATGGTAAACAAGGTGCACCTGGAGATCGTTAGTTCTGGGTACGTGGGTCAGTAAAAGCGGTCCAGGCAAAAACGAAAACTCCGGTGATGGTTCCCGCTGATGCCGTTCAGTGTGAGCCACGGAGGTGCGGCTGGTAACAGAACAGGATGTCCTGGTCATTTGGTCAGGAATGTTCAATCTGGCCCATAACCTTCCCAGTCGATAAGGTATTGTATGATGCGACCTCGACGCCGCAAATCCAGGATCTCATGGACTCGGTATGCTACCTCGCCATCTATGATCAGGGGAGGGATGTTGGTCGGCCGCGGCCTTGTCCTGGTCCCTCGCACCTCCTGGATCACCAGTGGGTTTAAGGAGTAATGTGCAAAGAAAGAAATTCGGTAAGACTGTGGTAATTGTAAATGAAATGAAACTGGTGTGATTTGTCTTATGATCTTAAAAGGACCCACGTACCTCAGATTTAATTTCCTGCAGGGCCGATGGAGACGAAGGTCTTTTTTGATTCCTGGGCGGTAAGTAATCTTGAACTGAAAGCGGGTAAAAAACAGTGACCAGCGTGCCTGACGAGCACTGAGTCTCTTAGTGGATCTGAGGTACTCCAAGTTTCGGTGGTCAGTCAACACAAGGAATGGTTCTGATGCTCCCTCCAGCCAGTGCCTCCATTCCTCTAAGGCAACCTTGAGGGCCAAGAGTTCTTTGTCTCCAACATCATAGTCGGCTGGGTTTAGCTTTCTGGAATAAAAAGCGCAATGGAAAAGTTTGTTGTTCTCGCCATGCCGCTGGGATAGAATGGCTCCGAATCCACTGTTTGATGTGTCTACTTCCACTACAAACTCTCTGCTGGGATCTGGGTGCCTGAGGATGGGAGCAGTGGTGAATTGTTCCTTCAACTTGCACAAGGCCGAATCCATTTGTGGCGTGTTTATTAAACAACAATCAAACAAGGTCGGTACACAGACAATCAGAATGAACGCTTGGAATTGTTGCATGGCAATCAATACTTCACAACGAGGGGACTGCGAGGTGAGTATTTATAGAATGGTAAACAAGGTGCACCTGGAGATCGTTAGTTCTGGGTATGTGGGTCAGTGAAAGCGGTCCAGGCAGAAACTAAAACTCCGGTGATGGTTCCTGCTGATGCTGTTCAGTGCGAGCCACGGAGGTGCGGCTGGTAACAGTATGCTATATTTTTCTGATTCACACTTTTTTTTTACAGGGTTTTAAAATATATATATATATATATATATACATATTAAAATATGTTCTGCTCATGAATATATTTTATTTATTTATTTGAAGTAAAACAACCTATATTGTGAGCAAATTCTTACAGTTTATAATAGCTGTTTTTCTCTGTGAATATCTGTTCAACTGTTTTTTTTTTCTGTAATTTGAAAATGGTGGTGCAAAAATATATTGAGAAAAGCACCTTTAAAGTTGTCAAGGTGAAGTTATTAGCAATGCATACTAATTAAACGTGACTTTTTGACATATTTACTGGATCTCTTCATGGAATATGATCATTGATTAATATCTTGATTCTACTTTTATACTTTTGCCTGGTCTTGTGGTCTAGGGTCACATACATGTCAGAAATGTGTGTATACATAACATATGCTCTTTAGGGAAAAACAAAACAACAACAATGAATGAGGTTAGGAATGATGTGATTGTTTATCCTTCTCAATTAAGCAGAACAATCTAGGATGTGGGTGTGTGTTCGGAATAACAGTGAAGATCAAATCAGTTTTGCTGATTTTATGGAATATAGTGTGTTGCTGTCTAATGGCACACTTTCATTCAATCATACGAGTTAATGTGAGCCTGCAGTGTGCTAATATAATCTCATCTGCTGCCGTATGTGTCACATTTCAGCATGTCTGATACTAATGCAATATCCTCTCCTCATGTCATCCATCCACTCACTCACCCGTCCGGCGCAGAGGCCTAACACCTCCATCCAATCATCAGTCAAACGCTGCAGAAAGACAGTCGTGCTTCCAAGCGCTGATTGTTTTTAAAGAGCAGCACCGATCTGCAGAACACCGGGCTCTTTCGTGAGATCTCCTGAGCCGCTGATTAACGTATCTCCAGCGCAGAGTCCTCCCGCCCCCCGCCGGCTCTCGGCCTGTCCAGGCGCTCCACTCCTTCCCCCCCGTCTGTGCCGCTGGGCCTAATGGATTTTTATCAGCCTAAAGTATCAGAGCTGATTTGAGGAGTCCCTCTGCTGCTCTAGAATTCCTTTTGAAATGCCTTTCTTTGGTAGTCTCATTGCACTAGCCTGGGGCAATGGCCTTCAGAGATCACAATGTTATTAATATAAACATGTCAAAACGCATGCTGAAATTCAAAACTGGGGTGCCAAAATGTCAAGGTGTCAAACTGCTGAAATATAAATCAGGCTTTAATATTCCAAAGCACTACGAAAATGGCCTTACTGCAAATCGTTGTAACAATGTGGCTCATTTGAGATGAAGTCGTTTTGTGTGAGCTAACGCTGGCTTCGACGCGACGGTAATCAGCAGAACAGGACAGTACATCTCTGGCTGAAAGTAAAGCTGCTTGTGTACAGAGAGAACCGAATTAATCACCTTTTACTTCTGTATTCTTCTCAGTTCGGTTGCCTTTAGATGAACGTCACTGAAACAACAACTACGCTAGCGTTGTACTCAGGTTTGAGTTTGAGAGTCTGTTACAAGGCTGAGGTAAGGAACCAGTGTGGTTAACCTGAAGACCCTCCTCAAACAGAGTGAGAGGATCACGGTTACATGCCATGAACAACATTCATGTGCTTGTCATGCTGAATAAAGCTTAACATGTGGCCTTGGAAAGCAGTGCATCAGCATCAGAGAGGAGACGTGGACTCACCTGATGTGAAGCGTCACGTCTTCTGCCCTGCTGATCGCGTGCGGTGGTTTGGAGCAGCTCCAGGCATCCACGCGCCGCCGCGTCTGAAACACACCGACAGCCCTCAAATGCTGCAAGAGCTACAAGCAGCAACGAGCCAAAGATCTCTGTGATCTCTCTGTCGACCTTTCATTTGCAGCTAGACACACATGATAAGAAGTAGAAAATTTGCATCAAATAACTTTTTGACTGTCATGATAACTTCTAACCATTTCATCTTGTCTACAACGGAACAACAAATCCCGGTGGAAAAACTCATCTATTTATGATTTAAGTTAAGATGATTAGCAACACCTGCTTGGTCACATTCGGTGAAGATGATGATAGTGATCTGTAAAAATCTGTAAAGCTCCCAGTTCATTACATATAAAAACTAAATCTGAAAGCATAAAAAGAATAAAATGAATCAAGAAAACTAGAACAATGAATGGAGAAAAGATTAAAGTCTGACATTAATTAAAAATAAATAATTAATATTTAAATGTGCTTTTTAAAAATGTGAATCTGTGGAGATTGACTGTACATTCACTTGGTGAAGACGAGCTTGTTTAACTAATCTGAACTCATTTCAATCCTCGCAATACAAAGCGATTCAGTTAACTTTTTGTTTTTCACAGAAACGCATACAAATTCAAGTTCATAACAAGTGTACGAAATGATGTAATTAGCCTAATTCAAAGCGCAAACGTGTCGCTCAATACAGCATCTGGAAAGCATCTCAAGACTGACTGAATCTTTTCTCGTTTCCACGCTGAGGGTAAAGAGTTTCGGTCACTGTATAAGGATATTCCTCCAATCACATTAAAGCTTGACACCATCATCTGAAATTTTCAAATTATACCCTGGTGTGCAGATGGACTTCAAAAGTGGCTTCAAAATACTTTGACACAAAACATATATTTTTCAAGTAAAATATATTTGATTTTAGTGCCTTTAGCATTCATGTAAACAACACAGATATGACTGGAGATGCATGTCTCTGCTCTTTGATCTGCGTCTTCAGCCTTTGATCTGTCTATGAGAGTGAAAAATGTGTTTTCCAGAGGGGCGAAGCGCAGCGCTGCGGTGACCCCTCAGACGCAGGAAACACCATCTACAAATGCTCCTGGAAAATGAAGTAAACATACTCATATCTGCCGGTTTCACCATGACCTGCCATGCCTTAAAGCAGGATCTTTCAGAGGCCCTGTGATCCAGATTGAAAGTGGCAAGGGCCAAGCGTTTTCAGAGCAATTACTAGATTGTGAGGAACAGGTTTACGTGACAAACAAAGCCTAACACGCCATTTGCACATGATAAGGCTGAATTAATGAATTAAACCCTGCCAAATGACTGGGATCAAATATTAACCGCCATCTTTAACTAGCAATCAGGTTCTGCTGAAGTCCTGTCTTTGACACCCACAGACTGGAGGAAAAACTGCAGAACCATTATTTTAAAAGAGAAAGAAAATTAAAAAAATTAACCATTATTTGTCCTGCAAATATTATGGATTTTCAATCAATCAATCATTTATTTATATAGTGCTATTAACAATGCAGATTGTAGCAAAGCACTGAACATTATCACGCATGAGAACAGAGTGATGGTAATGTATAATGACCAGATTAAACTATTTATTTATCAAATGCAGAGACAGTCTCTGTAGTCAAGACGATGATAATCACTAGAAATCAGGTGACCACAACTAAGCAAGCCAGAGGAGACAGCGGCAAGGAACCAAAACCCAGTTTCACACAGTGTAAAAATCTCAGTTAAAAAATTTGTGATCATTAGTGTACAAATGTGATTCAATGATGTGTGAGAATGTTGACTGTATGATCCAAACACAACGAGGACGATAACATTTGTTCAGTGGTGCTTCATTCACCAGCATAGAAAATACTGTTAAAAAAGTGTTTCTGAACTACTGAAGGTTTAAACACACAGACTGAGTTTTTAAGGCAGCACAATTATTTGATAAAAACCAGTCGAAATGCCATATTATAATAATGGATGGTGCAGAATGAAGAAACATTTTAAAGAACAGGATCAACTAAAATATCACATATAGGAGAGTTTCTTGATCTCGGTTCAATGGTCACCTGACTCTTAAACTCCTCAGAGCCCTTTAAACCTTTACGGATCTATTTGTTGGCCTTCAGGAATATGCAGAAGTCGGTTGTGCAGGGTTTTGTGCGGCTCAAACCTGGAACTGTCAGGGTGTGCTGGGAAATCTGCTGGATCATTAGCATACGACGGCAGCCGAGTCTCACAGCTGCCATGTAGATTTTTCTCTCACTCGCTGCCATTTTCTAATTGTCCACTCAGACCTCTCAGCTCTACTTAGAGCATCTCCTCTGAAACAAGGCCTTCTGGGTAGAGAGATGGAATCAGTGGCCACTGGTCTGCCTTCCCATGGTGATCTGCCACTGTAGATCGGGCATGAGGGCATCCAGCCTTCCGGGCGGCACGGCACACACTTACACAGAGACACAGTGTCCGCGAGCCATCGACACACGTTGTTCTTCTCTAGGGCTGCTTCTGAACTTAAAGCCAGGATAGAGACTTGTGAAGGCCGCCACAGACCGGCTCTGACCTGGCCTCTGCGAAGCTAAAACCAGGGTCTATCACAGACACGTGTCACAGATAATTATTACAAAATTAATATTTCATTAATAGGGGCAGATCAAAATTCACAGGACTGTGTTTCAAGCAGGATATTGTCTCTGCTTCAGTATATTTATTGAAGTCCTTGAAAAGGACTGTTTTAAAAAGACTTTCAGTGTTCTGAACCAAAACATTTACAGTCTGAAGATGCTCAAATCCTGTCATTTACTCCAAAGTGTTACTTGTGTTATTAGCAGAGAAACAGAGGCTAATATCGGGTTAGATTTGTCATGCGGTTGCTGTTTTCTCTGCATGTGTGTGAAGTGAAGAGAAATGCTGGGCTGTTGACGCGAGTATCGACTGGCTCCCCACCGACACTATAGTAATAAATTTGACTCACCTTGCATAAAGTGCAAAGCAGCATGGGTTCCTGCCTGCATACATGAACCAACAATAAGAATGACAGGACAGTTACACAAACTGACATGTTCATGCATGAGATGACAGGATAATATCATCGACTGAATGTTGAGGAATATGTGTTAGCAATTCGTACAAGGCTGAGCAACAATTTCTTGACAAATATTACCACTCCAAACAAACGCACAAACTTATCTGATCACCAAAATAATTTGTCTATTGATCTTTTTGCCAGTGTTAGTTAGATTGACACCTAAAATCCTCAGTAAGCAACATAACAGGTGACAGAGACTGTGTGTGTGTGTGTGTGTGTGTGTAGTTTGGTTCCAGAACAGAAGCAAACTACACACACACATTTGTATAAGCAGCAACCAGTTGCAAAAAACATTTAAGTTGAATGAATGAATGAACAGAGCTAAAGAGGTTTGTTGCAATCAGTTGCTCAATGAGGATCAGCATCAGTTTCTGGTGTTGTCACAATCCCACTACAGCAAAGATTATTTGCGGACAAACTTTTTTTCTAAGGCCAGTGTCTACTGGTGTTTGAAAGTGAACAGCACTGGAGGGCTTGAGAAAATGTACATTCGTACCTAACCCATTCAAATAACATCCTGCGTACTTATTTCAGGACACTTCCAAAACGAGTCTCTGTGACGCAGAACTTCTCTAGCAAAGAAAACACACTCACTCAAGAGACGGCTAAACACATTTCTTTCTGCCCAGAGGTAACATTAGGAGAACACTGCTTGGACATTGTACGTGGAATTACTTTGCAAACACTGTTGACCATAAATTGGGTTTATGAGTGACCTTTGGGTGACAAGACTGATGGTGTCAGGAACTGTGACTTCCTGCTGCAGTTCAACCCGGACACACTGTGTGTGGTTCTGTGTTGGGATGAATGGACACTTAGAGATTTGTGCCCCGCATTACTCTTCCCCAAACTTGGGGACAAAAAGAAGAACCATTTTAGAAGATCTTGACTGTACCTAAATCAGAAAATTGAAATGCTATCAGACTTTTGAACAGATCTGTTCTGAGCAAATGAGTGTTAGTCAAACTGGACTGAGCTATCTTTATTTCTGTCTGTTATTATTATAATTATTGTACTAGTGTAAGTGGAGTTGCCCTCTGAAGCCTCCAGCCTGGACTATGTTTCCTGTTTGTCTGTTCCTCTGCTCTGTGTTCAGGACTCTTATTATGAACTTGTGTCTCCACCCACCTTGTCTGTCGCCATGGCCACCCATTAGTTTCTCCGCCTCCTTGTCTTGTTTGCACTTGTATATAAGGGCTCAGTTGTGTGTTGTCTGTTCCAACTCTGGAACAGTTTGAGTTTGAGTGCTCCTAATAAAGTAGTTTGCATATGAATGTGCACGCCTCCTCGTCTCCTCGTTACACATACATACAGTACATGGGACAATTAATTTCCCTCTGTGGATTAATAAAGTTTATAAAATCAAATTAAAAAAAAAATCAATTTTTTACTGTCATCCTTTCCTAACAAATGCTTGCTATGTATATGAAAACACAGAAAATTAAACCAAACTGTTTTGGAAGCAGTGTGTAAATGTGATTGACACAACGTAAGGTCATATTTATTTTTTAACATGCAAAAATTTTGGACAAAAATGTTGGACTCAGTGTGCAATGGTGTTTATTATCATTTAATCCCTGATTGCATTTGAAGTGACTCCAACTGGGATAAACTGATTTAAAAAGAGTAACAGACCCAATTCAACTTTAGTCACTTTATAATAAACGTGGCTTAGTGGTTAAAGCGCACGCTTTGACATGTAGTGCTTCCCTGTCACCAACCTGCATTTGAGTCCAGCTCCTGACGATTACTTATACAACGTCTAAACAAACTAAAGAAATACAAAAAACTACTGCGAAGCATGAAGACTTGAGTTTGGCAGCCTGTGAGCGAGGATGTGCATGTGACTGGCTGATCTGCTGTGATGTAGTATATATGACATGCTGGTCAGAGCGCATCCCTAATAAGAGCAATGAAGACACACTGGGGCAACAAAAGGCAGCTGTTTGCTCACCAGTCAGGTGGAATGAAGGGATTGAACCGGTGGGTCTGAACTGAAGCCATCCGAGCAGAAGCTCTGAATATCTGCATGCCTCCAATTACTGCCTGTCCTGCCAGCAGCCTGTAATACACACACACACACACATTCCTGAGCACTTGGATTATTGCTCTCCTTCCTTTGATTAAGGCAGTACCGAGCTTTAAT
>JAUMHI010000020.1:3343179-3357728 GCA_032359435.1 Enteromius unitaeniatus
GTACCATGGCAGGCGAGTGCATAGAGGACTCCAGAGGCTCTTTTAAAAGCCACCAATAGATCTTTTAAGAGCTACCTACACTTTATGTGAAAACAGCACATTTCAATTATGACATAAATGTATAATATTATACAGTTTTTATTCTGTCTATTTTATGTTTGCATAAAACATTACTGGATGTCTCCCTATCAGTGATAAATGGCGTGAGAAACCCAATCACTGGTCTCTCTGGTATGAATCCTGGTACATAAAAAAACGATTGGTCATAAAGGACCGGGTGATTGCCCAGAGCAATAATGAGTTTCTCCTACATTTAAAAATGTATGCTCAGTTTGCTGCTCTAGAACAGGATGAAGGTGATTGGCTACTGTACCTGCATGGAGCAATCCTGATTGGCTGGTGCTTCCGTCGACGACGCTTCACTGGTCAATGGGAAGCGTTGATGCCCCGTGTGAACACACTGTTTCCATCTGTTTGTAAATAAATGAAATCTTTAAAAATACTTGTGTATTTTGTAGTCACAGCCACACGGGACAAAAAGTTTACTTGTTTTACTTCTTCACTAATGTAGTGCCTGCCCCTGTTTGGTTTTTGCCACCCTGCTGCAATTGAAATATCAACGGCATGAACATATTTTTTTTAGAAATGATTAAGAATCAGATTTGAAAGATTGTTGGATTGATACCAACGCATATGTCGATGACTGTGAATTTTCACATACATTAAAGGGTTCGTATTATGTGACTTATAATATTAAAATGATTAAACGTATAAATAATAAGGTGTATGTTCAATTCATAATTTACGCAATTTGAAGGGTATTGGACACATGGTTTCTGTCTATAACATGCAGGCATCCAGTCCTCTGCCTGCCCCACCATGGCGCCCTGCTTTGCCTGTACCGCCATGGCTCAGTGCTCCCTTGTCACTGTTCCATGGCCCTGGTCCACCATTCTGCCATTGTCTGTCACTGCTCCATGGCCCGGGTCCCCCATGCTCCACCACCCTCCTAGACGTTTTTGGGTTTTGTTTGGGCATCGGGAACCACCCTTAGAAGGGGGGATCTGTGACGCTGATTACTAGCTTTGTGTTAAAGAGCAATCAACCTAGCCCGATCAGCAAAGGTGATCTATGCAACCTTGATGGAGGTATGCACCAATCTGTCACCCAAATGTAGTGCTTGATAAGATTGCTGCCATTAATGATCGGTGATCTTATTCCACATTGTAAAAGTAGTAGCCGCAGATCCCAGTACCTGTTGCAGTGTATGAAGTAAATATTTTCTCCATCTGTTACACCAGGAGCCACAATCTTTCTAGCCTACATTATCCAAGAGCATTATAGTCTCTTTTTGGAGCTGTACCCACCTCTCCACCTACGGCCAAAGCATCACTTCATGTTACATTACCCTAGGGCAATCGTGGAGCTGGGTCCATTAATTCACTTTTGGGCAATGCGATTTAAATCAAAGCATTGTTTTTTTTTAATTAGATTTTTTTCTTAGCCAAGTCACTTGCAACTTTAAGAATGTATGCAAGATTATAGCCTTTCGGCACCAAATGATGCAGTGCTTCATATTCCTCTCAGGTTGTTTTTGCAACATTGAACATAAATAAACTTGTACACATCGCAATATATATCGCAGGAAAAACATATATCGCAATGTAATTTTTTCCCAATATCGTGCAGCCCTAGTTTAAAATATTAAAACTGTGGAACCAAATACTACTCAGAAGAACTAAACTCTGAGAAATGCAAAAATAACTTATTTTCACTTATGGATAAAATTTGTGTGTATCCTATTTTCAGTAATGTGCATGTGTCCGTATCTGTTTACATTTCACAAAATATGTTTTGGGGTTTCATGTCATTCTGTAATGGATAAACTGGATCCCAGCTGTAATCACAGTGTGAACTAAGCAGAAAAGATAGAATTCTTGAGTTGAAATATAAGTTATAAGTATGACCTTATTCCAGCTGTGCACATGTGTTTAAAATATACTATATAATATAAAATATAAATAATATGAAAACAACTCCATTGCTTGTGTGATACTTTATATGTCATACCGCTTTAAATGTCTGCAAAAACAGAACCTATCATTCCAGCGGAGAGAGACCAAAGTCTTGTGAACTGGCTGAAAAATAATCACGCACCCATTAACCAAGTGATAAAGAATATAAAGGAAACAGCCTTATATCAGGCTTAATGGATACGATAGAATGGGACAAAGAGCATTGCAGATGTTCTTCATGAGTTCCCGCATCTCTTAAACACACCTAGCATGGTATGAATTTAATTAATTTTTTTATAAAATATTGGTTAAAGAAACCAAAAAACTTTGCATAATCTTAACTTAATTTATGAAATAGATACAGTCACCAGAATGTATTCAGACATTTCTCACATTGTTTATTCTCTGTTTTTCATAAAATAGTACATTTACATTACATTTACATTTATTCATTTAGCAGACGCTTTTATCCAAAGCGACTTACAGGTGGGGAGTAATAAAATATCAGAACAAATTCAGCTTTGTAATGTCAGATATCTTTGATAGAAAGGTATGTAATGGATTACAATCAACCACAATGTATTGGAATCTGTGCATCCCTAATTGCAAATATAATATAATAAATTAAAACAATCTACCCCCTCTACACTAGATTTCCCAAGACTTTGGTAAGGTTCCTGGAGAATCTGGACTGAAGCTGTTTGAATTGTGGGCCAGTTCGCTGACAGAATTTTAAGGATTGCGATTAAGGAAGAAAAGCTGAATACGTTTTGGGAGAACATTCCCCTTCTTCTTCCTCCCACGGTATACAAAATTGGTCAAAAGGTCTTTCGACCAACCGAAGCCAAAAGTCCTTCATTGATCTTCAGCCAGTAATTCTAAAATCAAATAATTGCTCATTAATGTTTAATGTTTACTTTCTGCACTGAATTCGCAGAGATAGCAATGAGAGAAATTAATCTTTTAATCGATTTGTAATTTTAAAAAGCCATTTTTTCTAAAATTTGGTATCTTTGTTTTTTTTTATTTAATTCTTACATTTAACCAGTCAGTCAAAACAATAAGATATTTGAGCTGTTACCAAACAAATCTGTGTTTTTGCAATGTTGAGTAAGATATCTCAAAAATCCTTTGAGACAGAGTGTAAATTAACCCTTTCTGCTGAGTCAATCGCTACAGACCTCCAAACTTCATGTGGCCTTCAGATTAGCTCAAGAACAGTGCGCAGAGAGCTTCATGGAATGGCTCTCTGCCGAGCAGCTGCATCCAAGCCATCCATCACCAAGTGCAAAGCAATGTGTCAGATGCAGTGGTATAAAGCACGCCGCCACTGGACTCTAGAGCAGTGGAGACATGTTCTCTGGAGTGACGAATCATGCTTCTCCAGGAAAACGGTACTTGTCTGACTCCACTGTGCCAAATGTAAAGTTTGATGGAGGGGGGATTATGGTGTTGTTTTTGTTTAGTTTTTTGTTTTATGGGGTTGTTTGTCAGGAGCTGGGTACCTTTAACCCTCTGGAGGCCGAGGTGATTTTGGGGCCTCTGAGATGTCTTGACATGCCCTGACATTTGTGCTGTACATCTAACTGATGCTTCCATTTATATTTATATTTGCGGCCCTTTGCAATTGCTTTTGCAGCCTGAGAGTGGTGTTGGTGTTGTTGTTGATCTACACACAATAGCCTGTGTGTCTATATCCACTGATGGCCCATAGAATGCATAAATATCTGTTGATGGACTGTAGACTGCATGCATTTACAGCATTTCAACCATTTACACCTCATTTGTTACGTTACACAGAAAACAGGTATTTGTAAACATAATATATACACTATTCAAAGTATTTTGAATAGCTAAAACTACCACAGACTTGGTGAAACACATGATAAACACACCTATGTTCATGACTGTGTTATTCATTATCCAAAACAAAGTGAAATATGTTTCAACGCTCCATAAATCTGCAGTGAGTATGCCAATCTTCATTTTTATCTTCACTAAAACATGCACTTACTGCATTCAAAAGTAGGCATTTCAAGCTTTCCATAGATATGTGTCTCATGTTTTCGCGGAGTTACACTTCATTTTAGCGACGGCTTTTTATAAACAGTTCACAGAGAGATTGTTATTGTTAGTGTACTAAAACAAAAAGTAGACAGCTAACAGATTCTAATGGTGTATAACACTTACTTGTGTGACCAAAATCAACAGAGTACTTTTAGTGTCTTTCGCACTGATAAGAAAAAAAAAGACCCAAATCACGCCGGCGTGACCCTCGCCTTATAAGGGTTAACGCAGGACAGCTGAACAGCTTGAACTCCATATTGGACGCGGGGCAGGTGTACGAGGGACGAGACGATCTCAAGCTCATACTTTCCTCTTTCAGACAGGACAGACAAGCCAAGAAGAACTCGTGTGCATCCTGAGAGGAGATAGAGAAGGTGAGCCCAGCTCATAAACAATAGTTCACTGCTGAAGAGATCACGGCTGTTTCTCAAAAACATCACAAGCCCAGGATGATAACAGCTCAACTGCTCTCAATGTACTTCAGCCTACAATGCTTTTGAGAAACACAGCCCAGGATGATTTCTCCTGCTGGTCCAGGCTGTGTTTGGGATAAACAAGTAAGCTTTGTTAATTAATCTAGATCAGGAGCCTGGTGTAAGGTGTCCTCACCTGCTGATAGTTTCCCTTAAAAACTGGGAAGTGACTCTCAATGTAGCTTTTAACTTTAGCCAAGAGTGTCTCCTTCAGGTCAGAGTCACTGCTGTCCGTGCGGCTCATGTGCAGGTCAGACAACGCTCTGGAAAGAAACGCATTAACATAATTAGTATTGTAAGTAAGCAGACAGATAACCCTGTAAACAGGAAGCATTAGTATTAGTTGAAGGTGACCCGGTCAGAGCGGCGCTGTCTGTGAGATTCTCCTGCTGAGAGAGCAGATCTTCTCTGAAGGGAGAAACACTGAAGAGGCACTGAATGATGGAGTTCATGTAACACGTGTTTCCTAGATTGGGAAGACTGTCACCAGAGAGCGTTGTTAGTGGACAGACATCTCAGAGGAAACAGCTTTCTGATTAAATGTGTGAGACTAGTTCATAATAAAGCATGAGCATGTGTCCAGACTCACCGAGTGCAGCTCAATCAGCATCAAAATGATCCTCCTCAGCTGATCTCTTCTCAGACGCTTCGTCCGGTTCTGACAAAGACCTGAGCAGCTCCATCAGAGCGTCCTGGGACAGACATCACACATGTACCAAAATACATTTTCCAGTCTTACAGTAGACAACATTTCTGCTGAAAACAAGGAACAGACTACTAGAGATCAAAACTAAATATATTACAATTATATGGAAGCCTGAATAAACAAAAAGTGATTTTATCTCTCAATTTAAAAAAGTTTTTGTCAAAAGCCTACCACCCAGCATCAAGGGTCTCAAAGGTCAGATCTGCGTTTTCGTCTGTGAAGAGATCAATAACACAGCTTTAGTCAAACATCTAATAGCGACTGCAGACATCAGTGAAGACTTCCTAAATTCACATTATTCCCTTCAGTATCAGCGCTGTTTAAAAACACTGTCTGCACTATAACTTCAGTCCGTATTCAGAAGATCTCAGAAATACAGGCTGGTATCATAACATCATCTCAACACACACTTAAAAGGACTTTTATTAGCACTAAAACCTTCGGATTTCTTATTATTTCTCTCACCTGTGAAGGAGAATCTGTCTGCAGATGTAGAAGGAGCTTAAACACTGAGACGAGGAGGACTGGTCTCTTCAGCTACTGACAAGAAGAAATATTACAATATTACAAACACTTCAAGGACTGTTCTGTTGATCATTCATCTGTTTATTACACACTCACGGTCCAGGAGCACAACTCTACTCTAGAGCTTTAACAGAGTTCAGATGAAGCACAAGGAGAAGAAAAGCTGGAGAAGTGCTTGATATCTTACCTGTGATGGGTTCAGTCTCCTCAATCACAGTCTGCAGCTGAGACAGGTTCAGTTCTGAGGATCTGACATCTTCAGACGAGGAGGAACAATCTACAACTACTGCTGTGACGACAACGTTTCTGTCAATGTTCATGTCACTAACTTTTAATAGAGGGACATTAAGGGATAGAAACTAGACAAGCTTCAAGAAGTAGATCCTGAACAATCAGACATTCAACAATTGTTACACAGAGCTGAGAAAACCATTAAAAGCATCTCTAACCTCTGACTACTTCTTTCTCCGGGCTGGCAATCAGCAGATCAACTTCTCGAGGCTCCTCAGAAGATCTGTCGACTGCGCTCGAGTTGTCTCTGCTCTTCTGAGTCTGGATGAAAGACGTCTGCTCAGAAGACAAGGACCTGCGGCAGAAGGACAGCATTCTGCCAAAAAAGCGGCGCAGACCTTTAAATCTGCGTTTCCCTGCTGAAGAAGATGAGGAAGGTTTGTCCCGGTCTTCAGGAGCTGCTCGGGACGAGTCCATCACATCCACTGAAGAACACAGCACAAACTTGACCCTCTTCTTCTTTTCCTTTTTGGGATTTGTCTGCATTTTTTCCTCAGACTGATGAACAGCACGCTTGGATCCATCTAAAATTTCAGTTAAAATAAATTCAACACTTAACGCACAAGTATTGGGATTTTTTTCATCTGCCGGCTGCATAGTTGAACAAATGTGAACATATGACATTTAATTAAGTGATAATTATTGCATTAAAATTGAATGAATAATGACTTTTAATGTCATAATCATGATTTTATGTAATAGCTCACATATTTGATGATTTCAATCTTCATATCTGACTTTAATATGACTATAATTTTGGAGTTATATGAAAAGTTGAAATATATTAATTCATAATTATAACATAAAAAGCAGAACCTATTACATAAAAGTGTGAATTATGGGATGAAGTCATATTTGTGATATCAAATCATAAATGCTGTAGAATCATGGTTAAACTGTTTTTTCACATGGAATATAAATAGGTATGATGACAACATTTTCAAACACCCCTAAGCTCATAATTGATTACACGACTAGACAGAGCTGAAAATTTCCTTTACGACGACACCTGGATTGTGGAAATCAGTTGAGAATTGTGAAAGTTATGATATTTATAATTATGGGGAATATATTCAATTTTTTGCTTGTAACTTCCTAATTTTCTATAATTTTATCATGAAAATGTACTGTTTTAGCTGGAATGGGCATCAGACCCATGGTACCTCACTGAAAACAATTATAATAAGCGTCCAGTTGTATTCATAAACATTTATTTTCAGAATATAAGAGAAAACAACAATACACATCACTATTAATTGTTAATTTAAGTTATTACATTTAAGTTATGGACAATGAGTGACCACCCAATCTTCAAACCACTTACATTAAAAATGCAAATATACTTTCATATTTATAGTCATCCATAATTTCTCTTGCAGCTGCAGTTCTGCTGGATTCCCCAGCTGTGATGTTAAGATACAGAATACCTTGCTAGAAGTTTTACGTTCCCAGAACGTCTTCGCGGGTGTCAAAGACTTCACCTATAATGTTCAACATTGTGGAGTTCTTACCTTCACAGAACATTCAGGATGCTCTGGGACCTTTACTATAAGATGTTGTCTTCACACACAAACACATTCAAACATGAAATACCAAGCAAGAAAAAATCTTTCATTTATTTTGTGAACAAAAACAGATTATAAACAAATATTAATGACCAAAAAATATCCAAAATGGAACGTCCTCTTAAAGTCATATAATGGACATTGAGCACCAGCACGTTCATAACCAAAAAAGGACGTTTACGAACATCCCTAATGTTCTGTAAAGGTTCGGGACTTTCGTCACCTTTAGAGAACCTTTAGGGAACGTTGAGCAAGGTTGCAAGAATGTCCGCTCTTACGTGGGTATGTCCAATTTGTATGAAATGAGGAGATGGTACATCACAGTACTGGTCCAGGAGGTGCTGTCTTGGCTAGACCTGGCTGTGTGTTGGGCCCTTTTCTCCTTCTTTTCATAATTAGTTGTAAAGACTTAACATCAAATATAAGGCCAACAAGTCCCTCAACTGTACATACATTGATTAACACTGAATTTCTCTAACATAAGCAGCACCAGAAGCTTAATTAGCTTGGAGAATCATCTTACATGTCTGTAAGTCTACACAATCTTCATGATTCAAGGAAATTGGACATAAAATGGTCTAATCAACATGGATTATGTGTTTCAGGATACTTCTGGATAAAAGAGTGAACTAAATTAACAGAAAACAACAAGCATAACTGTTGATCACATTCATAGATCCAATGCCACTTTTAAATGATGTGCACAGATTTGCTGTATTCAACTAGAGGTTACATGAAAAGATGTATATCATGGTTTTTCTGATATACTTGTCAAAATACATCCCTTCAAAAGGGATGACCAGGAACAACATTCCAATCAACCAATCAGAATTGAGGAATAACTTTTCTGGAAATATCTGTTTTAGGCTTATAATCATAGTTAGGTGCTTCTACGCTCTTGTTAATCAGCTGTCATTTCCCACTGATTTTAGGCATCAATTTTGGGGAAGGGTAGGTTTAAGAGAAAGGATTGGGATAAGTTTATATTTTTGGACAGTAATGTTGATCCAGGATCATGTCTAACTTGGAAAAATCACGGTGACCCTAGAGAGTGAGCGCCTGAGATGGAAACGAGATGTAGAGTAAAGAGAAGATTAGTGATCTAAGTGATCTTCTGGCCTCCAAGAGGTGACTTCCTGTGGTACCTCTTTGATGATATGCTAAAAAATAATTCAAGCAACATCCCACCACATGTGAAGTAGATTTTATTAATCATGAAATCAATTAAAGTATGTGTGGTCTGTATTACTATAGCCAAATATGCAGACACAGAACATAAAAATTAGACCCCATGACTGTCATGTCGAGTACATGCATTAGCGGTATAGAACACGCCTTAAAAACTGTATAAAAAGACATTGAAGGAAAACATCGAGAGATCTCTCTGCAGAGGCTCTTGACTTTATCGCTCTGTAATAAAGTCTATTCTTATGGCATCAAAAACCCCGGACTGAGTTTGATTCTTCTGAACCTGGATAGAAGCTACCTCACATGTAAATCCAGAAGGATGTGACTTTCCCAGTCACTGTTATGATGCTCATTTCAGTTTCTCAAAGTATCAGCATGCTCTCAATTACATCTCCTATATATGGAGAAATAGTTTGTCCAAACCACCCTGTCACATTGAACCACATTGTGTATTGATGGTTTCCCAAAAAAAAGACATTTTACTCTTAGGAAAACAATTGGGCATGGGGGAGAAAAAAAATCCATATCTATAACTTTTTTGGGGAACTATTCTTTTAATTGTGTGCATATATCATTACATACAACAATTCTAGAATTAATTATATTGGATTTTGTTTCAGATTGGGCTTGACACCAGCTACTGGACCGCTGTTAACCACTTCTTTATCTGGGGAGGTCTAGCGATGACAGCGACACCGCATTTTCACCACATTCCCAAACCAGTTTCCTTTCAGAGGTAAGAATGTAAATCACACTAAATTGTTTGTATAAATGTATGTATTGTCTGTCAGCTGTTTTTGTATTTAAATTCCTAAAAAAACAAGGCAGTTGGTCTTGACTTCATACTGTAACACTCCAATATTTTTCCCCTAGTGTTAAACATTTGGCTTTTACTGTTTTCATATACATATAGATGATCTCTGTATTTATAATGTTTACAAATGTACTTGCAACGTTGTGAAAAATGTATTTATAACATTATAAAAACATTTCTGCAAAGTTGTGATAAGACATATTTATTACGTTTTAAAAAACGACATTTGTCGTATTAAATACTTAGGGGAAAAAAAACATTATCCCAATGCTGGGATATTGGTAATACAATGTATCATTTAATAAAAATAAAAAAAAACGCAATATTATTTTAACTGGCTGCTGCAGGATGCACGCATGACGGCCATATGATGCCTGAGATAAGTTAACTTAAATTTGTTAATAATGTCACAAAAAAGGACATGGTGCAGAGAAAAGAAAATGGAAGAAATCAGAGGAAGAGAAAAAACAGCAAGATAAAGGTACGTATAAACTAAACGTGACTAATTTGCAAGTTAATGTTACTTCCGCGTAAACGATCACCAGCGGAAGCTAAAAGCTCGTCAATTCATGCTCGTGCAAAGGATGAGACGGACTAAAATTACAGATGCTTAATAAACAATAAGCTTCTGTTTTCTAACTTTGGTACTGATAACAGTTTAACATGACTTACTCTGGACTGGCCTACGTTTGGGGTCTGTGTTATTATATCATTATACTTTTGTTTTAAGTGTACAGATGGCTTGCATATAGGTTGATGTTAAAATAATATTGTTTGTTGTTGAAATAGAGTTTCTGTTAAAATAGCATTATGTTCATTCAACTATACTTTAAGGAACTTTATGAAATATTTTGGGCTATTTTTGTGGCCACAGAAAAACACCTTCTTACAGTATCACTGCATTAGAGCATGTAGCAAGGGCCGAAATCGTAAAGAGACATTCATTTGCAAGGCAGAGTAAGAAATCATGTAGTTTGTGCACAAGAAGTTTTATTAACTAAATGCTCACATAATTAAATGCACATGCATAAATACATTTATACACGGGGAAAGTGCAAATGAGACGTGATGAATAAACCATCAGGAAAATCAGAGAATGAAGCGATGAAAAGAGTCCGTTAACTTGAACTTTCCCAGGTGGGAAGTAAAGTAAAATTGGAGGGGTCTGTACCTGTTCGTTAATCTAATGAAATATTATGTCTCATTGCTTTAAATGCTACAGTACAATAATAATTACATCATGAAAAATCCTAATACTGTACATTATCGTATTATCACGAGTCACTTTTTTCTCTCACCAAAATGAACCATGGTTTATTATAGTAAAAGGATTCTACGTCTATATTAGACTACGATCAGTTTAAAGAATTTTTTTATCTTTATATACAGTAGACTATTATTAATCATCTGGCTGCTACCGCTCACAGCCTGAATCTTAACTAGGTAACCAAACACAAACTGACCTGCCCTTGAAGTCATGACCTGTTCTCCAGTCTCTTAGGCCATGTCCACACTAATACGTTTTCATTTGAAAACGCATCTTTTTCCTCTCGGTTTTGGCCTTCCGTCCACACTGCGATGGTGTTTTTGGTCAAGGAAAAAGCTTTTTGAAAACACTCTTCAAAGTGGATCAATTTGTAAATGCAGTTTTCGCGTCACAGTGTGGACTGTGAAAACGAAGACTTTGGAAAACGATGACACATTTTGGTCATAGGATGCAGTCATGTGACCAATTCAACTAAGATGGCGGACGGCATTGTACAATTTCTCTCAATTTGACAGCCCTATTAAAGATTGATATCAGTTTGCACATGCTCTAGATAGCTTTTAAAGACGATGTAACTCCTCGACATTTTAAAGAGCAGGAAAGTAAATAACGGCAGACAGAAATGACGCAGATCGAATTGTCCAACGTTTCAAGCATTTTTTTCATGTGCTTGTTACAGTTTGATCTATTGATTGAATTTTTTTATAACGATAGTGACAGGAAGTGAAGTGAGAGAAAGAGAGGGGGTGGGATCGGGAAAGTTCCTCAAGTCAAGTCAAACTGTGTCAGTGTTTGATATTGGAGTTGAACGTTTTCAACACTGTTGGCAGATTCTATTTGAACGTATATGCCCTATGAAGCTGACATCACCGGATATTCCACCAAGAATCCAGTTCGAAGTGAACTTATACGTTCCATTCAAAGTGCATTTAAGTGTGCGAGGCGTAATTGAGGAAGATTATATCACTACAGAGTTTTATCACCCAGTCTATCTGCTCCTGCACACACAGTTTACTCTAGATTTGAAGGAATTCTTTCTGAATGTTCCACACTGTTGGCAGATAAACCACTCTCTCCAGTGTGACTTCTCATGTGCGCTTTAAGGCTTTCATGTCGACTGAAACTCTTTCCACACTGTTGGCAGGTGTGAGGCTTCTCTCCAGTGTGAGTTCTCATGTGCCTGTTAAGGTCTCCTTTTTGAGTGAAACTTTTTCCACACTGTTGACAGGTGAAGGAGCTCTTGTCAGTGTGAGTTCTCATGTGCACTTTAAGGCTTCCACGTAGATCGAAACTCTGTCCACACTGAGGGCATATGTAAGGTTTTTCTCCAGTGTGAACTCTCATGTGTCTGTCAAGGCTTTCTTTTCGACAGAAACCTTCTCCACACTGTTGGCAGGTAAAAGGACTCTCTCCTGTATGAATCATCATGTGTTGATTAAGGTTTGTTTTTCTGTTGAAGCTCTTTCCACACTGTTGGCAGGTGAAGGGCTTCTCTCCAGTGTGAACCCTCATGTGGACTTTAAGGTCTCCGTTATGTGAGAATCTTTTTCCACACTGTTGGCAGATGAAAGACTTCTCTCTAGTGTGTATTTTCATGTGCCGGTAAAGGTTTCCGTCATGAGTGAAGCTCTTTCCACACTGTTTGCAGTTGTGAGGTTTCTCTCCAGTGTGAATTCTCATGTGGACTTTAAGGTTTCCTTTATGATCGAAACTCTTTCCACACTCGGAGCAGGCGTAAGGCTTCTCTCCGGTGTGAACTCTCATGTGCCTGTTAAGGTCTCCTTTTTGAGTACAACTTTTTCCACACTGTTGGCAGATGAAAAGTTTCTTTCCAGTGAGGTTTCCATGTTCATGAGCTGTTTTCAGTGAGAAAGTTTCTTTAATCTGTGGCCAACTGAAAGAATCCTCTTCAGTTTTAAAATCACGATGAGTCTCATGTTGTTCTTTCTCTTCGGTTTCATTTGGTTCTGTGCTCTCCTCTTTCAGCGACCTGAGGTCTATGGTGAAAAAAGACAAATGAAAGTTAGCCCAGTTTAACAGCACAAAGTCAACAAAACATTATAAAACAGATCACAGTTCTGCTCCTTGATTCTGATCGGTTGAGCCATGTAGTCTGTTTTTGAATCAAGAATGGTGTCCTCATCTTATTTCTGAATTGTTAGTGATTAGTGATTTAAATGAAGCATGTGTTACGCACTCCAAATGGGCATCATTCGCCCAAAAAGAAACACAATAATCACATCTTTACGTTGACTTAACATGGAAATCACTTGCACTTAATGCTTTATTCATGTCTGGTGTAAATGCATCATTATACACCACAGTCTCAGACTCTCCTGATCTCATTCACAGCATCCAGCGCATGACACCGTCACATAGATGCCTCATTAGATACAATATCTATGTGAACGCGTCACACGCAGGATGCTTTTATTTTTATTTTTCTCTGCATCGTGCATGTAACCTGCCAAAACTCAACTGGAATCGCAATCCCTTTTGCATCTTAATTTCCGATGTCTACTTCAATGCTGTCAATCAAAGTGAGGAGACGGGACAATATTTGGCAGCTTTTGGTTTCAGCTCTATTAATGAGCTGATCACCTGATTCAGGTGTGTTTGATTCAGGAACATGGCTGAGAACCACTGGACTAGAGAAATGTAGCTTTATATTAATTAATACTAATTTCTGTGGGGCAAGTGAGCCTAGAAATGCATATCAACAAACTAAAATGAGCGTGTGATTTATGATAATACTACTACTAATAATAATAATGACTAAACCAGGTTATATTTAGTATTAATTGTCCAGCATCTCCTCAGCAGCTGTGTTCAAAACTCTCTGATGCTGCCCCTGATTTTAAACTTTGTGCTCGAGTTTAATTTGTGTCTCATTCACCTGCATCAAGTGTTTATATGCATTCATCTGAAAGAAGAAAGTCATATAAACCTGAGACAGAATGAGGGGGGAATAAATGACTGGGTGTTACACAGAATCCAGAAACATGCAAAAATAACTGAATAGAAAACGTGCTTTAAAACAATGATAAGAGACAGAATTAAACCGTTTTTAAAAGTTTAACATTTTTTTAAAGACCCATGTCTGAAATAATAATTGCATTTGACATATTCAAGTTTTCTCCATGATTATTGATATGTAATTCATAAGCAACTCATGTAAGCATTTAAGAAAAGAAAAAGAAGGCTGTACATAGATGACTAATGGTTATATGAAACAGTAAAAAGTAATGGTTGTTTTTTATTATTAAAAATGTTAGATATGTTTTTTTTAAGCAGCTAATTTTTTTTTTGCTACTTTAATATGCTTCCTCAGATGTGATCATAAACATCATTGGTTCAAGCACACGTTTATGATCTTCAGTTCACAACATTTAGTGAGTGTAAGAATGTAGAAGATGAAATGCAATAAAACATCTTACGGTTAAATCAATCACAATCACACAATAAGTTTACATTTAAACTACTTCAAAAATATGATACAAAGATATGATTTTCTGTTGAATAAGCATGAAACGAGACTGAAACCAACCTGTTTGTGTCTCTGTATCTTCTTGTTTGACTCTGAATGTTTCTTCAATCTCCACATCTTCAGTCTCCTCTTTAATAAACTCCATCTTTAT
>JAUMHI010000020.1:3361719-3386658 GCA_032359435.1 Enteromius unitaeniatus
ATATTGTTAATTAAAAATTCTACAATTCTACTCTTTGAAGCCAAGTAAAAAGCTCGAATTACCTGCATAAACCATCATACTTGTTTCTAGTTTATTTAAAATGTTCCTCTTTGTTATTTTGTGCACTTGAGTGTTTGTTGCATTGTTTCCTTGCGTTGCTCTGACGTCATATCTTTATTACCTTAGGCCGATTTTAATGAACTTTTTGTTCAGTGTAGGTCGCAGTGACGTTGTAAGGGAAGTATAGCCTTTATAAACAGCTGAATGGCTCATTTACACATTGTTTGCTACATAAACACCCCTGTCTTTCGGCTCCAGCAGAAAGAAAGAGTCCTCTGAGCAAACAGCAGCACGAGGGTCTGAGCGCCGTTCATGGACTCTCAGAGTCATGAAAACACAAAGACAAAACCAGAGGAAATCACTTTCATCTGCTCATCCTTCACGTGCAGCTTCAAGGAGCCACTCAGCAGTAAGTTCTGGATAAAACACACCTGAATGTTTCACACCGTAGTGGAAAAGTGGGATCTGAAGCTGTGGAAATACCACAGAGGTTTTCTGCAATATTTGCAGTATTTGTTTCTTCTTGTTCTTTGGTGCAAATAAATTTAAGCGACAGGCTGTTGTTATAAATGGGCTGCAATTTGAGTATTTTCTTGTTAGCAAAAACAACATTGTTAGAGGGGAAATGAAATGAAACTGTCCATGTCATTGCATTTTCTTGTCTGTATGATAATGAATGACCCATTGAGTAATACACATCTATTTTTATAAATTCATTTCTGCTTAATAAAGGCATGTCAAAAGTGAACCGTCTTCAATTCAATGGCTGATCTCTGCTCAACAGTCACAGATAACATGTTTACAGAGAGATTATCGACAGGGTTTTGCTGTCGATGTTTCTTCACACGACAGAAGATCTGCTCGGACAACCAGAAAAATAAACAGATAGGCTAGACGATCCAATCAAACGGGTCAAAAGTTTATAAACCTTTATGAACATAAACTGTGTGCAGCATATTTCCAATAAATCAATTAGTGGAGTTTACTAAATTATGTAAGTATGGGGAAGAAAGGACAGTAGGCTATCTATTGGATAAACCTTGAAGGAGCTGACGAAGCTGTATCTGTAGGCTAATTCATCTTTCATTTATATATTCTTAATTTCATTTTTGATGTATAGGTTAATTGATTTGGAGCAGGCTATTAAAGTGGATCGTTTGATATCATCTTTCCACCTATTAATTGATTCTCCTAAAAAAAATAACTATAATAAAATGCATATTTAAATAATAAAATCATGTCTTGGCAATTTAGCGAATTTTTAAGCTACTTTTTTAAGGATTTATTAAGCATTTATGTGTTTACTAAATCACTTTTTTATTGTATTTTATTATTCTTTTTTTAGTTTTACTTTTTGTAACTTTCTGAAGCAGGACTGAATGTATGAAGTTGGTCACACTGTAAAGAGCTGAGGAACATCTGGTTTTGCTTTTAGGAGAAAGCAAGCCTAAAGGACAGTACGCACCAAAATAACTCGAGTCCACGCGACCGATA
The DNA here is from genome assembly GCA_032359435.1 of Enteromius unitaeniatus. Lineage (NCBI taxonomy): Eukaryota > Metazoa > Chordata > Actinopteri > Cypriniformes > Cyprinidae > Enteromius > Enteromius unitaeniatus. Next base: position 3,363,274 of record JAUMHI010000020.1, read on the forward strand.
ACGCATGCGCAGATATGTTGTTGTCTGCAGTTTTAAATGTCCGTGCTAATTAAATAATTATGACTTATGTTAAGCCGCCAATATTACTGTCATTCATCACCAAAAAAAAAAACACTCAAAGTAATTCCAACTATGTGTCCTTATGTTATATGGTGGATATCGCTGTTGGATTAGAATTAATTTACAAAGATTATTGAAGCTACTGAGGCTATAGGCCCAGGTTTCGCCGTTGGTGTTAAAGGGAAACTGCACCTACACCACCCACACACGCAAAATATGTTTTCAGGAATGTGGGTAACCCGTCTGACAAGCTCACTGTTGACAGTATTTAATTTTCATACTATGGAACTCAATGGGGACCAGCTGCTTAAAAAGTTACCCACATTTTTCAAAATATCTTCCTTCATGTTCAGCAGAAGACAGAAACTCATAACTGGTTATGAACTGCATGAGGGTGAGGTAATAATGACTGGATTGTCAGCATAATTAATATTTTAAGTAATTTGAACATTTGTTAAAGGGAAGTCTTGGCCAGGTCAGAAGAATAATTCGATTTTATTTAGACGCTTCCACAGGAGTCAGAAACCATCCATAAGCTTTATTGTAGCTTTAAACACATAACCATTTGTAGATTTATAGGCATATGCATCAGTTGCCATGCAAGATATTTACAGAGAGATATCAAATCAAACCAGACACACCCTGAAAACAACTATGCTGGAAAAAAAGTTGATCATTACAACTCTAGGCAAACTTTTTTTGGTGCCATCCTGCTCTTGTTTAGCAGAATGTGTGCTTATGTTCTCCTCTGAGTGAACTATTGGTTCCTATCTGTCCCGTCTGCAGCTTCTTCTTTCTTACTTATTCAAAGCTTTACCTCTTGTGTTAGCTCAAGCATGTCCAGCAGGTAATGTGAGACGTAACATGGTCCAGTTGCAGACATCTCTAGCTGAATGAGGGTGAGCTGCACTCTATGCACTGAGGTGACGTGAGCCTCTCAGTAATGGCTCAACTTCATGAACCAAAGGGTTTTACAACTATGTGACTCATGATCTAAAATGCAAGATAAGTTATATTGAGTTCCAATATGTTTTAGAAACTGCTTGGAGTACTCTGGCGTCAAGGTTACAATAAAGCTTTTTATTGTAAAAAAAACAACAACAACAACCAAACAAGCAAAAAACAAAACTGGAATGATTTAATTTATAAATGGAAATTAATTAACATTGTTTTAGGGCTTTGGAATGAAAAAACTAAACAAAAAGCAATCAAAAAAATACAGTTGATATACAAAAGTTCTATAGATTGTATATACCAGGGCTTCTCAATCCTGGTCCTGGAGGTCCACTGTCCTGAAAAGTTTTGCTCCAACCTTGATTAATCTCACCTGCCTGTATCTTACAAGTAATCCTGAACATCTTAATTAGCTGGTTCAGGTGCGTTTGATTAGGGTTGGAGCTAAAATTTGCAGGACAGCGGACCTCCAGGACCAGGATTGAGAAGCCCTGGAATATAACATTCTTTAAAATTATATGTTTTTTTACATACATTTTTAATAATAATAAGTGTAATTACTTCAATTGATAAATAAACATTAAAAAAATATTCCTTTTTTTTTATACACATGTAAAAAACGGAAAAATCATGTTTTTTTTTCAATTTGTACAATTCAATTGATCTCAATCAAACTGCAGTTGGGTTTATGGGTTTATATATATATATATATATATATATATATATATATATACATATTTGAAGAGTTATATTTCGTTGTGTAGATATATATAGACAGTTTATTTGCAAGAAAAGATTACTCAATTGATCTAAATTCTAAAAGCATCATGGTTTTTATTATGCTATCATGTTTTTATTGTGTTTTACTGTGATAGTTTGCTGGGATTTTGTAGTTATTTGTTTAAACTATAGTCACAAAACCCAATTGCAGTTTGATTGAGGTTAATTGATAAAAAGTGGATAAACAAAGTAAATAAAATACAAGAAAGAATTCATATATATATATACACACACACACACACACACACACATTTTAATTTAAAATATGTTTTACACAATACAGCAAATTTTTAAAAACCAAAATAATAAAAAAACTTATGTGAAATACCTCTATATAGATATATAGAAATACTAACAATATAATTTGTAATGAAACTGTAAAAATACTAAATATAATCGTCTGCCACCACTGCATTCAAAGGAGTTTAAAGCATCACGATATTCATATCATTGTGTTATTTTAAGACTTTGCAGGCAAACAAAGAGCCGGTAAAGAAACACATCACATCTTTAAACACCCTAATCCATGTCTCAGACATAATCCTACAGAAAATCCTAATTTTCAGTGAACATGCTCGCAGCATCACAAGAAGAGACAAACGTCAAAGCCTGAAGGTAATTATGGGTATTATGGTACATGCCTTGTTGTGTAAAACTAGTTATGACTTTTGTTAGTTATGATTGTCCTCCACACCTCGAAAACATCATTAATCTTGTCCAAGTCAAACACGATTAGAGCAGCACACAGCTCTATTTCAGGCCACAGGGTTTGAATGTCTCTGAGCAGAGCAGACAGCAGGCGCCGGGAGATGCACTGTACAGTCAGAGCGTGAAACCACAGCCTGATGTCTTATGTGTAGGACTACCTATCACACACTCATTCACAAACACCACACAGACTCTTCTATTCACATAACACAAACAAAACAAAAATAATTCAAGTCTTAGTCAGTCCTCAACAAAGACCTCAAGTGTGTAGCTAATAGACCAACTGATGAGTTGCTATATAATTCTGCATTGCATAAAATAATAAATAGACTTATCAAATTTTAAAAGGGACGAGGAAGTATTTCCCGCATCTTTTGTTTGCGCTGACGTCAAAGGTACCGCGTCCAATCAAAGTCCACAGTGCTTTGACGCCAGTTCAACACAGACAGGTTGTTGCGTGACAAGCCCTCATCTTCAAAAACCATGAGCTCTTCAAGTAAAATGAAAAATGTCCCATTAAATACAGGTTTACTGCCAATGTGGGTGAACATGTCCTGTGCTGACCACAATGTGTTTTCTGTCATGCACTGTCAGCCATTGAAACTTGAAATGTTGCAAGTAAAATAAAATACATGTTATGGTAGACAATAACAAGTATCAAAAAATGTAACTATTTGGTATTTTTGTGTCTAAAGATTCTTGATCATCTTTTTTATAAGGGTTAGGTTTCTAAAGTCTTTTGCCTCTAAATTTTGCATTTAAACAATTTTGTCTGGATATCCAGTGTTAAAACCATTTGGTTTGGACGAAAGAAATCAGTTTATGCATTTGGCTAAATTCGTTTTTTTCCAAAGTGACTAATGTTGCAGGCAGGATATACATTTACAAAATTCTGAAATGTGAGCTGAAAGTCTTCACATTTAAAATGACTGCATGTTTATTATTAAAAAAATTCCTTTATCATAAACCAAAACTAAATGATAAGGCCTATTAAGTTGATGACAATATTTTTTGAAATATTTGACTTCAAAGATTTTTCATTCTCATATAATATGACATACAATTTTGCCATGGCCACTTGATGTCCGATGTATAAAATGCAGCTTTATGATTAAGAATATAATAATTTATTAAACTGGGTCTCCAAAGGTCATGAGAATATATATATATAATTTGCAAACCAGACTTGTATCTGTTTCCTTTAATTAATTAGTCAATTTGTAACAAACTGTATCTAATTCAAACTCTTCAAAGTGTTTGCTTTTGTTAAAATGTACATTTATGCATTTGGCAGACACTTTTATCCAACATAATTTAAGTTGCATTTAGAATGTACAATGAGATTAAAATGTGAGCTACAAACCAAAAACACAATTTAAATATATATTTCAATACAAATTGCTGAATCTTTTCCTTTACGGTTCACTGAATTCAAAAGAACCAGTCCAGTAAAATGAGTCCGCATGTTCCCAACATGTGACGCCATATGCACGGAAATAAAGAATCAGAAAATGACTCTTACTACTGTGTTACTTCCCCATTCATTCATCAAACACATTCTGATGCTTCATGGGAAATGAGCTAATGGATGCTCAGCAGTTTAGGGTTACTCTGTTTGTGGAGCACTTACATGTGTGTGTGTGTGTGTTGTCCATCTATTCTAGCCCGTCTTGGTCTTCTAAACAGTCTCTGTTTGCTTTTACAATCGTGGGCCACTGTGGAGGCCTGCGGTTCTGATCCAGTACAGGCTCAGCACTTCTAGCGTTTGTTTGGGTGTAATAGAGGCATGGCTTTGAAGGAAGACTGGATGGACTGACCTTTAAAATGCCTGAAAGAGTCTAGCTAGAAAGCTAGAAACAGTCGAGCCTGAGTTTGTTTTAGTTGTGGTTTGTGTTTGAGGCTGCTTTCAAAAGAGGGATAATGCTGCTTAGAATATTTGCATGATATAAACTGGAATTTCCTCTTTCTGACACAAAAAGAGTATAGCATTCAACTAAAGGGTTTAGAAAACGCTGTGAATTTGAGGCTAGATTATAATGTTCTGCATGTTTTGTGTCCTTAAATAACCAAAGTAAAAAAACCCTCTCAACAGCAGTCAACCCTATATGACTTCACTGTATCCCATAATACAATGCTCTCCTGTGGGCAATGCAAGAAACAGATGGGAAACGCTGCAGCACTATGTCAGCGTTTCTCCAAAATGAGCTTTTTCATGCAGTAAGCATCAAGATATAAAGATGTACTAATAATAATAATTTAAAACATATATGTCGAAGAATGATTACATCTTTCTGCATTAGCAACAGTTTGTAATATATATTTTGCAAGCGTATATAAATTATATGTTGTATTACATATTACTGGACACTTGATGTTTCCCCCTCACCATATATACAGTGATCATTTAATTATATAAATTATTATTCTATAATTATATAATAATGATTATTATATTATATAATAATTAAAAAAGATAATTATATAATATCATATAATATTAGTTGTATTCATATTTTAGTCATGTGAATTGTTTTTAGTTTTTATCTGCAGTAAATTTAGCTAAACTCTAATAGGTTTTGTTACAGTGTAATTCATTAAGCGTTTCTCTAAAATGTCCAAACTCTTTATGTTCATAACAGACACTGATTTATCTGCGGTCACAACATGCCATTATGTTAAAATTAAACATAAGAACATGGTCTTCTTTTCAATGACACACCAATGGTTATATAGGCTAATTATGCCTTCTTTATTGTTCACCTTATTATTCTTTTTTTAAGCAGAAATATTTATTTTTATAAATGCATTTATATTAATCTTTAGAACTACTAAGTACTACGTAATTCAGTCAGAGGTATTGAGTGATTTTAGTTTTGTTGCTTGATTAACATGACTTTGACAATAGCAAATAAATTAGGCACATCTAACCTGAAATGAACTCTTCCCAATCGTCCCTCCGTGACATTTTCAATAGATTTTTATTATAGTTTTTGTTTAAAATTAGTTTTCATTCGTTATCGTCTCGTCAGTGAAAGAAGTGTTTTGACGAGCATAATGACGAAAATTAGAAAGTTGGAGTATACACACACACACGCATACATAGTTGATATTTTAAGAAATTGTTGTAAAAAATATAATGCATATTTGTATAGAAATAATTCCATAAATAAACTGCAATATGCCTATTCATATAGGCACAACGTTTCATACAATATTTCTATTTGTCTGCAAAACTAATCGGAGGCCTGTTACAGCGTCTTTCTTCACTCAAGCATTAGTATTTTGCAATAATAATTTAAAGTTGGTCTTTCCACAGAATCTACTGCCTAACTAGTTTAAATTACATTCTATGAAAAAAGAAAGAAAGAAAAAGCAGCCTTAGCTTGTTAAAAGGTCTTCTGAGACAGACTGTGCTGGCAACAGTGTTTTAAGGTGGGTCTGTTTCAAAATCATCTTCCATGATTGAGAGACTTGGACAAGAGCTTTTTGCGGTCATGTGACACCGCGTTCTGTTTCATCTCTTGCACTGACTCTCTGCTGACCTCGTAAGAGTGTTTCATTTGTAACGGTGGTTGGCAGCCGTCAAACTCGTTTTTCCACCGCAGCGACACGACTGTCTCTAATCTGAGCTTCAGTCTGCACGTCGGACAAAAGAAAGAAAGAAATGAAAAGCGAGGTATTGAGATGCTTTTCATTGATGTCATTGTGTTGACTGCTCCTGAAAACACGGTGTGAATATGTCTGCGAGTCAAAAGCATCTTTAATGAAAAAGCTGCACGCACGCATGAACCGAACCGATCGCTATCTCCTCCTGAGGAGAGAAAATTCAAGTCTTGACTGTAATCGGGAAATTCTATCTCAACTTACTGGCTGACGTCCACAGAATATCTCTGGCCACCGATGTGGAAGAGGTCCACTTTACACCTCCTAGATTATAAAAGAAAAAAGGTATATGCATCTGTGCGTGCACGTCATGATTATGATTTTGGGAATTTTTTTGCAACATCCTCCCCTCAAACATTAAATGTAATTGAATGGTTGATTAATGAATAAATAAATCAGAAATAAATAAATAATGCAACATAAAAAAATTTATTAAGTAATAAAATAAAAAGCTAATGGAGACAACTTCCAATTAAATATTTTTAAAGGGCTGAACAATTGAGAAGTTGTAGGTAAAAAATAAGTCGGTCTTTAAGATAGATCATCCCTTCAAGTCCAATCGAGTCACACTTCCGCAGATCATTTACTTTCGAATAAAAATCTGTCATCATCCCCCCACTTATGTGTCACTTGAAACTCCTGATGTTTCCCTCACTGAACACAAAGGAGCTATTATCAAAATGTCATGTTTTTCAGGCAACAAAACTGCAATGATCACCGGCTGTCAAGGTCAGGTGCGGTTTTAGTTTTATTAAGGGAAATACAAGGTACATGTGCTGGGTTTCCTTCCACATCGAGGTGTAGCACCAAATGTTGGGCCTAGTCACACAACACCTCAACAGTAATATTAAAAATAATAATCAGTATATCATTATACCCCCCTGCAAGGGCCTCTCTTACTCAGTTCTATTGTTACCTCCTGACCCCTATGTTCAAAACTATAGAAAAGTGTTTCAATTGTGAACTGGCTGCTAAACTGTTCAAAAAGTTTGTCGTTTATTTTGCTTTATTCTTTGTTCACGTCTTATCCTGCCTAGGCAAAAAAAAGGTGAGCCCTTAACTGGTGCCCTTAAAAAAGTGCATGCCGCCCCTGTGTGTGTCCCATTTTACCTTATCAGCAGCTCTGAGCTGCTGCTCTGATGGCAGTGACTGATAGCAGAGGGTGTTGTAACCAACCCACCCCCAACCTCATTGAAATGAACCAGGGAGCAGATCACAGCCAATAACCACAGAGAAGCTGACTTTACCCTGCCATGCCACACAGCACGGCCCCATTCCTCCATTTCCTACTTCACTTTATCACCAGCCTTTGAGAACGACTGTGAGCAATTATCAGGGGCACAGTACTGATTCTCTAATAGCTCCATTAGCCGGAGCAAGTCATTTCTGACGCTGGGTGCAGGTTTAATCCGAACCCATCAGTGCTGAGACGGCACATTCTGTAGCTCTGAATCAGAAAGACTTTAGATTTCTTGAAATAGATTCCGCAAAATGCGAACTTCAGTGTTTTATACACAATTATGATTGTATCAGTGCCCCCCCTTTCTGACATTAGCTGGGATTTAATCTGTGCTGATCTTGTTTTTTTATGTGTATGTATATAGAAAGCCTTCATAGTGTGACAGTGCCAGGCCCACTAAAACACATACACTGGGTCGTGGTGGTAGTGAGGGCATTACTATGACCCCGTTTACACCTGGATTTTTACATTTAGTTTATTTTTACGAAATGTGTTTTTTGCAATCAGATGGTTGTCCGAAAGGCATGTAATCACGTGGAAGAAACATTACCCTGCCTGAACATGCAAAGGAGCTCCGCCCACTCACATTATCGCTCTGTGCAAAAGCGCTCCAAAACAAGCTAGATTTCGGTTAAAATTTAAGATGCCTTATCCTTTTATTCCCTTTCTTTTGATTGACTTTGAGAGGGGCGCTTCACATTGATTATTTTGAGCCGATTTTAAACGTTTATTTAAAGAAAGTGTGGTGAACTACTATTGTCTCATCAAAACTGAATATAAAATATATTGTAATATTCATTGCGTGTAGACATATATAGAAGAGGTTTGAGAAATATATGTAAATCACTGCCAAGGTGTCTAAATAATCCATATTTAAATCACATTTAAATTGAGGTCATCATTAACGGCATGTAAGGCAAAATCAAATGGGTCTCATGGGGATAAGGCCCTCGAATCTTATTCTGTTTCCTCTGTCGTGAAACCTGAAGCTTTAGTGTCGACAGACGAGCGAGTGACCGAGCCACACATCATTCCCAAAGGAGCTTTAAAAGCTTCTCTACTAATCCCTTAGCTAAATATTTTCAGATTATTTTCTCTGTCAATGCAGCGAAGGTTTGCTTCTCCAGAAAATCTCCATGGATTAAGAGATCAGGAAGGTTCAGGTAGGTGCGTGAAGGTGAAGATCATGACTGAGACATCAATGAAAGCAAAGACACCTAGAGGAATAAGTTAATGCTCAGATGCTTCTCTTTCATAACTTTAAATGTATTTTATGTTTTATTTAAGTGAAAAATTTGCAAAGCAGAATCTCATTGCAGTCTACACTTTAAAAAAAATAAAGAATCTTTGGCATTGATGGTTTCATTAAAAACCTTTAAACATCCATGGAACCTTTCCATTGGCCAAAAGGTTTTTTAGTGGAAAAGCATTATTTTTTCAGATTAATAAAATGTTCTTCACACTATAGACGGTTTGTTTTAAGAACTGCCAAAAAGGATTCTTCTATGCAAAACCTTTGTTTTTAGGAAAAACAAGGATTGTTGCGGTAAGGGAGATCTCTTTATTATTCTTCAAATAGGCTAAATAAAATGTTATTGTGTCTCATATTAAGCCAGTATTCTTCATCTCATCCGTCATCTGTGTGTGCACCGAGTGAGTGTGGATGTGTTGTTTCCTCTCAGCCCATCAGCTCTGAATGGGTTCTGTGTACACATTGGTGTGAGAGAGATGCATCGAATGGGGGCTCATTCAGGACCTGCAGTGGAGGAGGATGTTTTCAGCCCTTCTGGGTGGTACTGTGGACGCCCCGATGCAGATAGTATTGTTAATGTGAAAAGGTGATGTGTTACAAAAGAAAAGAAGGGAGGTCGAGAGAGATGCGTGCTGGGATACATGTGCAGGTAGCAATGGTGCTCTTTGGCTCTCAAGAGACTTATCTATAGTGACCAGTAGATGAAATCACACACACACACACACACACACACACACACACACGCTCAGGCATGCACATTCAATGCTTTATGTAGATTCCCATTTAAATCAGATATCTGGGACATTTTTAAGCAAGTGTAAAAGTTTCAAAATATGAATGGATTTCTACTAAACTGACAATTAGAGGTGTGTCCACTGACACAAAACAGTCTTTGACTGATCAAAAGGCCTAAAAGGGAATAAAAAATCCCTGACCCTGGTAAAAACGGTACAGTCACACTCATTAGTTTACAATAAACAGATTAAGAAATGAGCAACTGAAAGTGATCTTAGGTGTTTTATGTCTCACCTCTCAAATCACCTCCTCATTTGTTCCATGTCAGCGATAAGAGGCTTTAATCATTGGCTCTGTCTCTGGAGAAATGGTCTTAACGTTCATGGTCTACCTACAATGCCTTTGCTAATTGGTTCAGGCAGCAGTCTTACCAGATATTACAAGGATATCAATGACAAGAGTCCTTCGACTGTCATTTAATGTTAAAAATAGCATTAACTCCTTAAGTAGAACAACACAAGGAAAATATGGAAAAACAGGAACTCATCTGACAAAGTCAAAATATTGAAAGGAATTTAATGTTATACTTTATTATAAAGCTCTATATAGCAAAATATACTATATACATTCGCAGAATATTTCCAAACAAACAACGGGCTAAAAGTCTCACTGATTCAAAAGTCTACAGAAGCACTTACAGACTCCATTAGACAGTAAATGTGTGGGAAGAGAGGCAGTAAATTCTTTAATCAGTTGTTACACAGAGAGACTGATTAGCTACAGGTGACATATGGGCCTTTTCGAAATTCTTTTGCTGGTCTTCTGCTTGATTGAATTTTAATAGGTGGTCAAAGTTCAACAAAATAGCAGCATGTGGCTTTGATTTGACACACAGTCAGCACTATAATTACATAATTAACAGTGATGTACAGTAGACTTGCTAAAATTAGAAATGCTTGTTCAGCGATAAAATACGCACATTATTCATAATTGTTCTTTAATATGTCAAGAAACTGAAAAAGTGATATCTGATTTAGGAATTAACTGAATCAGCTCCTTTCAAATTTTTGAAGTCACAAGTTAAACATAGCTGTTTCCAGCAGAAATGACTCACTCGGTTGAATCGCTCCTGAAAACAAAGAATCTTAGCTGGTTTAGCCATGTCCTCAATCTGGTACGTACTGCTCTTGCCAGTTATATGAAATTAATAAGTGAAATGAGAAAATAAGTGGGAGAAGTAAGCATTTAAATGTTTACTTCAGTTTAAAGAAGTTGTTGCTTTTATGTCAAAAACACCCAACAGTTGTTCAGGTGAGGTTACTTCTAACTGAGCTTATTATTATATTTTGGTTTAGCCAATAACCACCCGATAAAACTCTAATGTAACATTCTAAAATGAGTCGGAACCTTTCCATTCTAAATTCTTAAAGTTATTCTCAAAAAGAATATTGATATTTAGAGTGTGTTCATTTAAACTTTCTCTCTCTTAGACAGATAAAAGTATAGTTGGAAAGACAAGGACTGACATATTTTGTGTGGGATTTTTGAATACATGTGGTAACTGATGAATTTCAGCACATGAAAGTATAAACATTTGAAAATGTCATGAGATCACAGTAAGTCAGTGTTTGACCTTGCTGTTTTATTGTTAGTCTAACCAATAAACGAGCCAATAAGAACGCATGTTTAAGTCATTTCAAGTGTTTTCAATGAGGCATTTTGTTATTTTTTCCTTTTTAATGGACGCACAGCACACATTTGAGTGTTATGCAGGAGAAGACTGCAGCAGACCACCCACCCCAGCATGTCTCAAACAGGGCCCACAGAGGGTAATTAAGCTGTTTTCTTGGGTCATACAAGTCTCGCTCGTTAAATCTTAGAGGAGTGACGGGTGGTTGCCTGATGGTTGTACACCGGAATATGCCAAAGACCGCTGGGCCAATACTGAAACTCGTGGGCCAAATAAATTCTTCTGTAAATGAAAGACAACATCCATATAATGAGCAACATCACCACTGTGTGTGAGATCATCTGTCTCCGTAAATCTTATGACACCTGTCAAGAAGGCTATGGGTTCATAACTTATTCTAAAAGCATCAGAAAAGATAAAACCATTATAAACCAGGCACTACTTAAAAGAATACAATTCTGTCATTATCTACTCAGCCTCATGCCATTCCAAACCAAAACATTTGGTTACCTTTGACTTCTGTTAGATGGACCAAAAATATAATGGAAGTTTGATGAAGATTGGCTACCAAGCTTTTTCAAAATATCAATAGAAATGAATAGTGGTTTGTAACTATACGCGGGCAAATAAACAATGACAGGAGTTTACATTTTTGGTGGAAAACTCAATAAAATCTTCTACATAACATGATTAAAAGTGCTGTTGTCAGAATTTTTTGTAAATGCTTAGTTTACTGAACATTCTTCAACATTATTCTAACCATTCAAGCATGTTTTTAGTGGAAATAAAGTTTCATAAAATGATACTTAATCAAGAAGAACCATAGACATTTAATGACAACAGTGAGATATAAAGTTTCACAGTTTAAAGAAATGGTTTTTGAAAGCACAAGTAAGACATAATCGCATACGAAAATGATTTTATAATTTCAGTGGAACAAAATGCATCATTTGCTGAAGCATATCCATCAGTGAACTCTCATCAATGACTCTATTTCCAAATACAACAAACTTACTCAAACCAGTGTTAGCTGAGCAGATCTATATCGAAACATGTATGCACCCTGAGGAATGGATGCAGGGTCTTCACCCATCGGTGCAACTGACCTTGTGTGATTGTAGCATGAAGTCAAACCTCTGTCTCACACAGGCAGATTTTTAGAAATGATCACTTGTTTTTGGCTTCAGCATTCTGATGTCACTGCCTAGACCTCAAGTGTCTTTCAATAGCAATTAATGCAGTCAGAGCTCTCTGCCACGTCCCTTAGAAAAATGGGATCAAAGAACAGTTTGAGTGGATTTGATATGGTGATGTTCATTGTTTTGAAATAATCTTTCTCCATGGCAAAATTATTATCAGACTCATGAGAACTTCCTGTTCTCAGTTGGCTGGTTTAATTTATTTACTTTTCAGTATTTTCTTACAACTCTGTGTAGTCCGCTAAAATAGAAGTTTGTTTTTGCTTTCTTTTTTGCAGGAACTAAACTGGGCAGTGGCTTTTTTTGTTCTTTTTTGTATGCTGTTGGTTTGGGGGTTTTGGGGATCTGTTGTTTTGTGTGTTAAGCCAACACTCAGAAAAATGATTCTTTGAACTTAACTTAACTCACTTATGTAATCATGGATCCTGGTTCCACACAACCTAATTGTGTTACATGAATGGAATTTGTTGAATTTATGCTTTTTTTTTTTATTTAACTCTTTGCGTTGTCTTAAGACCATAGAATGAGGAAGAATCTATGTGAAATTGTCGCTTCACTGTAACTTAACCCAGTTAAGTTTAGTGAACAAAGCATTTTTGTGTGTGTGTAAGGAGAAAATCACAATTTCCAGTTTCACCATTCCAGTGGTCAGTGTGTGTTTTAGTTGGGCTTTTGACCCTTATATTAGTAGAATTAAATGTTGTTTTGACTGCTGTAGTTGAGCTACAACAGCCAGACAAACCAAGAGCAAAACAACAGATTTTGCTAAATCACTGAACATATTTAGAGTCAGGCAGGCTCGTGATTACACAGCTAAACATACTGCGTTTTCTCACTTTTTTTTTTTCGGCTGTTCTGATAATGTGTCTTATTAGGTGAGATTGAAAGTAATAAATTCATATATTTGCAATGATAATTGAGAGATGAACAAGCAAGCATTCCTCAAAAGCCTCATTATCATATTTAATACTCACATTTGAACTTGATGTTTCTCATACATCAAGTGGCTTCAGTACAGTGTGTGTTCATCCTGAAATATTACAAACAATATAACAGATATTCTTATGATAAAATGCTTAACATTTGAACCCAAGCTGCACGTTTGCACAATTATGCTAAAAGGACATTTACTTGCTAAAACATATAAGTTATTGGTCAGATGATAGAAGGCATGTAGTAGATTCAGTTTTTTTTCCCGATCAAAAGTATCTAAAAAGTTTTATGCCATTTTAAATACTATAGAGGCATATATATTAGCATCGTGTTGCTTTTTGTGCTTGACATATACTACATGGTCACTGGGAACCGTTGCTGTGTGACGAGCTGTGTAATGATTCTTCAGAATAAAAATTGTGCATGTTTGAAACAACATGGAAGTGAATAAACAGTGCCAGAATTTTCATTTTTAGGTGACCTTAAAGCGATCTCACTAAGCATATACAGCATGTGTGTATGATGCAGGCCGCAGTCAAGAGGGGTGACGATGTGTGTCTTAGAACCCGCACTGATCGCCACTGTTTGTAAGCAAAGCCGAGCAGAGAGATTATCTGCTGGTAAGAGCTGGGGGCTGTTGTAAATGATCTGTTGTGTTGGTGATAAACCCTGTCAAAAGCACCTCTAGCGCAGCACCTGGGCTTAAAGAAAGTCATGCTCAGATTTGTCTTATGTGCGAGATTAAAATCAGGACGCGGTTGACTTCAGGGTAGGACTGAAGGGTTTATTTAACTCTAATGAATATTTCACATTTCGCACAAAGACATTCCTGCAAAGATCTCTGGGAGTTCTGTGTATCTCTGGGTTTCGCTTTAGCATGAGAACGAGCCATTTTTATCATCGCAAACAATCCGTATAGGAAACACTGAGCCATGTGTGAGTGTGCCTGTATGCATGCATGTGCATGTTTAGTGGGTTATTCACGGCGTTAATCATCGGCACTAATTACAACAAACCCAAGAACAGACTGACTGGAATCTGTTAAGATTCAGAAGACGATTGCAGGATAATATGTACACAGCCAACCACAGCGTCGCATTTGGTTCATCCAAAAGAAACAGCAGCAAACCCACAATAAATATTGTTAGTGGAAATAGCTTAAAATAGAGATTTCTTTTCCTTAACTCCTTGCGCACGTCAAACAAGCTCCATTGGGCAATCGATTCTGTCGTTACAGATGAAAGCAAATTACAGATTGAAAATTTGTTCTAATTGCTGTGATTAAATTGTTGGAAACGGGTGATAGCATCTCTTAGCCCTCCGCCCACCAAAGAACGAGACTCAGCCATTAAATTATCCTGCTATCAGGAGTGGTGGAGTCCTACTTTGATGTTGTTGGTTTAGAGAAATGGCGGGACTTGATTATGGGCAAAATTAGGGTGGCAGGCTGACCGGGAAGGCGCCGCGGTGTAAAGGGTCAACACAGAAGGAGGGCGGGAGCTGGCCGACTTTGAGTAACATGTAACTGCCATTTCTGAGAATAATTGGTTGTTTTTGGAAACAGAAGACTTAGTTGCATTTGTTTGTAAATTAGTAAAATGTTTGTAGGCATTACAAAAAAAGCATGCAATATAAACCAGAATCAAATTGCTATTAGCCTATCCAATATTTTTCAACCATCTACTGCTGAACAGTATGGTAAAAAGTTATGAAACTTGGTGAAGTTATAGCATGGGGTCAATAATGTAATCTAAAACAGCTCCTAGCTTTTACATGACCTTAAGTACAACAAACCATTTAGACAAAATAATACAAAAGTCACTTAAAATACGTAATATAAAATATAAAAAAGTAAACTAAAAAATTACAAAATACGCAAAAATGCAGTCATATGCGAACATTTAAAAGCTTAAGGTTAAAAAGATTTTTGCTCCACATAATGCTTTACATTATTAGATCAGAAATACAGTAATAATGTGCAATATGTTTTACAATTAAAGGTAACTTAAAGGTAATCTTTTTTTTTTTAAATGTGATTTATTCTGAATTTATCTGACTTATTTTTAGTTCTTATGTGCTGTTGATCATTATCATTGTTGAAAACAGTTTTGCTGTGTCATATTTTTGTGTAAACTGTCATGCATCTATTTTCAGGATTGTGTACACAATTAGGCCTACTACATCTTTGTAGCGGTAAAGATGTAAATAAACAGTACAACAGTAAAATATAGGCCTTTAGTTTGTGGCTATATATGTGGCTTCTATTTCTGTTCTCTGGTCAAAAGACATCAGGAAATCCAGTCTCCCAGTATGGATACTGAGTTTGGCTGAGCTGCCATGAATTCCCTGTAGCCACAGACAGTTGAAGATGCACTGATGCACACAGATCAGAACACATCATTTAGACTGGAGCTCACACGGGCAGATGGGAAAATGACAGGGTTAGTCAAACTAAGGGGAAGAATGGGCTTCCTGTCGACAGAATATTCCTGATCTATGATGATAGCGCAGGAATGACTGTCTAAAATCAGGGCCCCTGGAGAGGAAATCTCACAGAAGAACATCTACAGAGGACTCAGCTGTAATCTTGTTCATCTAAAGCTATGCTAGAGTAAGAGGAAAAAATATTAACAAGTCAAATGTCAAAATGTTCCACAACACTTAAACGTTTTAATTCCAGAAGGTCAGATTCATAGCAAACGCCGTTTTTGGTTCCTTACAGAACCTGTCCGTAAACAGTTCTTAATAAAAAAAACTTTTGTTGCATGGAAAAGATTCCCTGGATAAAATATGGTAAAATACTATCATTTAAGACATAACATTTTCATGGAGAATACTCAGTCGCTTTTTATGACCGAGATGACATAATATGCAAAAACGCAGCTCTAAATGTGAGTTCTAAATCCTTTTATTGACATTGGTTCGAATCCAACCACAAAAAGACCTCATCTGTGACAAAGTGGCTTAATCTGTGGGTTAATTATGTTTTGACTCTTTTTGGTTGCACTTGTTGTATGTCACTAATACTGTTAATACCTTAAAGAATATGCCCATATTTCTTTTCAACACCTAAAACCTGTATTACCCAGATGCAGGATTACTGCTGACACTGAACCTGCTGTTTTGCGTGTATACACATACATCTAAGTTTAGGTCAACTATCAGGCAACCTAAATATTTAGACTGCTAACATTTCATTGTGGTGACACCTTTCCTAGACAGAGGTGCGTTTCCTGTACAACTATGTTAATTCGTTGTTTAACTCACCAAAACACCATGCATCGTGTGCTTTTCGAAACTAAAATGATCGCATCTTAATGTGTTGATTGAATTGGTTGTATGAAACTACGAGACTGTGAAATTCGTATGATTGGCTGAAAATAAAAGCGGAATTGCGCTCATATATAAAAGCGTGTCATATATACGCCAATGTCCATTTTTTTTCCCGTTTTCGTTTAGAGTAGTCTACTCTTCATACGAATTTTCACGATACCGGGCTCACTAACCTGATATCACGCTTCTAATCACAGGTCGGTCAAACCACGTTACGTTTTGCAATGCTTTTGTACCACGGTTTCCAGAGGCCTACCTATGGAGCCTAACTTGCTGTCACGACGATGATTTAAGGGAACCCCGGGATAGAATCACTGAAAGACAGCAACGTGTTCAACCACAGTCTCACGTATTCGTACGAGGTCCCAAATCCGTGCTAATTCGTATAACCTCACTCGTACGATTGGTCTAAACCCCCCTGACGCGTACAAGTTCATACGAATTGGCAACGCGTAAAATACGTACGATTTAGAAGAAATCGTGTGAGGTCGTACGAATTAGCCACCTCGTAAAATATGTACGAATTGCCGTGAGATCAGTCATCCACTACATTAATTTGGCCTATTATCAGATAGAAAGAGGCAGGATTGTACGTTTACTATATCCGTGGTGTATCTAATCCGAGTGACTCCTGGGATTACGCAGAGATAGGCCTCTCCTACAGACTAGAAGGGGTTTTCCAGTCTCGTTGGGAATGTTTATGTAACTCTTAGAATCATTTAGGCTGTTTGTTTCGGGTCAGGCCGGTGGGCCAAAGTACTTTGGTAATGAAGCCAATTGAACTTAACTGCAAAGAAATCGTTTGAAAGCTCTGTTTGTTTTCACTCAGTCTTATCGAAAGATTTGAGAGCAATTACGCTTCGATATAATTGCTATTAGACTTAAACTGACTGCAGTCATCAGAAAACATGCCTTTTTAATCGTGGGTGGCATATAAAAGTCTTCTGAATGAAGAAACTAGAGTTTACTTATCATAGAAAAAAGTTTGTTTTGAAGTTAGATGCGGTTTACGTTTAGTCTTCTTAAACAAGACAAACAAGTAGTATTGAATTATTTTTTGCTTTAAAATTGCAAGGGTAATTAAATAGAAGGCATTGTAAATATCGAAGAAAATACGTAGGGCATTTGATTAGTGCATGCACTGTGAAAATACGAATAATATTTCTAATAATTTGAATACAGATATCTGTGCAGAGCCGTATCGATATCTTTTTGCACGTCTTGAATCATCCATTGCATTTGTTTTGGCTTACTCTGTCCTGTTTTATAGGTAAATATTTCCACACAATAAACCATGAACCACGACAAAAAATATAAGACTGAAGTTTCCATCAATACAAATACAAATAAAAAAAATAATAAAGTAAAACGGATGATTTCTCCTAGTCATCTGATTATGGGCACAAAAAAAGCATTTAATTACACTTCAAGTTCATGAGCAAAACGTATCTGCTTGCGTGAGTGCGAGAGAGTTTTAAGACTTTTAGGTGTCAGTCCATTTCTAATGTTTTACATAATAATTAAAAAGAGATGTCTACGCTAAAATCAATCAGTAGGCTATTTGAATGGAAAATATTACACATTTATTATTTTTAAAGGAACATATTTGTGTAAGAACAGAGAAATAAAAACAAAAGCAAAGACGTTTCTCAACATTTTTGTGTGTTGTGCCTGATAAATTCAACAAGGTTTATTCTCATGCTTATTCACATGCATGATTTTACAATAATAATAATAACAAGAACAATATAACAACAACTTTAGAATTTGAATAGTAGGCTACAAATATACAGTTATACAGAATATATATATATATATATATATGTGATGTTTTGGAAATAGTTTTTATTAAAAGCATACAATCTGAATAAACTTGCATAAATGTATATAAGTATAATGTAGGCTTCCCTGAACCTTTGAAAAGGTTTAAATCTTTATTTCATAATTTAATTTGACAGACTGACCGACACCAAAAACAAGTCTTACCTAGCGAGAAAGAAAGGATGAAAAACAACAACAACAACTGAGCCCATCTCTAACAAGCATCCAGAATCTTTCGACCCAGTCGCAGTGCAGTCTCCTCTGAGAGAGCTTTCGACCACACGGCTTCAGGACAAGCGTTATTAGACAGCGTGAGATTCAACTCTAATGATGCAACATTGCCATCTACTGACGACGACTGACCCCTGCAACCACAACCACAACAGTGCAGCAACATTTAGTGTGGACTACATTAGGTAAATCATTATAACTTAGAGATTATGTTAGAGGCATAGACGATTTCTTTCTTTCTTTTTTTAGAAAAGACGTTTCTTGCATAACTAGCTGTACTTCCTGAATCCCTGAACATGCTGTGCTTTTCTTCCTCAGCCTAAATATACGTTGTAAATATAAACATGGCACTTTATGATAACCAGTTATGCATTCAAATTCCTATGGGGAGAGTATTTAGCTGATTTAAGTGTATAAACAGAAGAAAATGAACAAATAGGCCTTTTATCATTCTAACAACAGATTTCAAAACAAAACTGGACAACATAATTTGATTAGACCTATATATTTATTGATTACGATATACCTTTTGTTTCTAAACCAATGTGAAGCTTTTCTTGTACGTTTAGTTCATCATATCAGAACCAAATACTGATCACTCTACAAATAGCTGGGTTATTTTTTAACCCAAAATGCTGGGTTTATTTAGCATCTTTCAAAGGAGCGGAAGACCAGAAAGCAAAATAAATGTCCCATATCCTGCCTTAAATTAACCAGCTCGGAAAAAAAAACACATTTTATAGACATGTGACTAAAGAAATGTATAAAATCAATAAATCAATGACGTAATAGTGTAGTTCATTAAGCTGTTTCTAGTTTCACTGTATGTTGCAAAAAACATGGACCTTTTGAAGCAAATCTATCTCCAATGATAAAACATAAATTACCGAAGTCTTTAGTAAAGGGCGAAGGACTTATACGACCTGAGGTGAAACATGAGCGTAATAAATAATCTACAAATTGGGAAGATGCTAGTCAGGACAGCACATCTCACAGGAACGGTGCGAAAACCAAGAATGTGAGAAACAAAAACAAACCTGACAATATGGTATGGTATGAAAATGAATAAATGTTAAATAAAAATGGCCAAGAGACTACCGTTTAATGGTATTTCATTATAATGATAAACAACTGCTCTGTAACAGAAACTAAATTTAAGGTACAAAATTAGGCCTACTTTTAACAGTTTACTAAAGTACATTGATTAAAGCGAATAAACAATGCATTAAAAGTAAATATTTTTATTAACAGTGATTCTAAATATTACTCACATCAAAGGTATTTCAAAAACATTTTATTCAACCTTATCCTTGCCTTGAGGATGTTTTGCCGTTTTTATTGTGGGCCTATTACACAATAAAGTTCAAGAAAGCAAAAACCTGCAATAAAAATAATAATTCCATCTTCTAAATTAAGCAGCAAATCTGTAAGAACTGACACTTAGCTTGTCTGTTTCTGAACTTTCTGTCATACAACACTTGCCACATATTTTCACAAATTGCTGAATGATGCCACGTTAAAGGACCCTTTTGAGGTCTAATGAAGCCTGTGGCAAATTAGTCTGCACAGTGTTGTAAAATATTTATAGATATAAAAAAAATAAACACAAAAGGCAGCTAACTATTAGAAAAATAATTACAAATATAAATAACCTATATGCTACAGAGATTAAAAACAGCAGGCATTTAGAACGACATGCACATCTCCATCAGGGCCCTACAGAGACTTATAAAACATGCACTGGAAAAAAATTAGTACTGACATTTCATATTACACCCTTATAACGGTATAATATTAACCAATTCATCATTTTGCTCATGAATTAATTGCATACAAGAGCTGTTAACACGATATTATATCGTGTTATAACATTATATATTATAATATACACTATTATGACCTAAATCAGATTGGAGAGAAGTTCCAAGTAAAATCTTTTGCAGTCCATAATACTTTTTAAAATAGGTTACAAGGCTCCAAATTCTGGCTATTTGGATGTTTGCCCAGAGCAACATCACAATGAGTTTTTGCGCACTAGCTGAACCCAACAGTTCTCATAAATGAAATCATTCGATTATTTTTCCAAGCTTTGTAAAGTTCCAAAAAAGGAATAAGGCAAAGTTCCACAAAAAGTGAAGAGAATTGCTTCATACCGACTATAGTTGTTGATATTTTGAATAAACTTTTATTTTTAAATCAAATTGAATTGAATGTAAGGACTTTGTTGTGTGCATCTGATGTTTATATGACTATATTTTTACTGACTTTAGTTTCAGTTCTGATTTAGTTTTTATTTGTTTGCACTTAGTTTTAACTCAAACTTATTCCATTTAGTTTACAAAAATGTTGTTAATATTTAATGTTAGTAACCCTTCTCCACACAGTAAGAACAGTTTGTATCCTCAGTCAGTTTATTATAATGACTTTTAGAATTTTCCCCTTATTGCATCATACAAACAAAGCGAACAGTTGAGATTTCAGGGTAATGAATTCTCGAAACAATTCACATGCACTGTAAAAATGGTGGGAAAGGGCTGAGTAATGAGCATAATACGCTTCTTGTCCTTGCCTCTCTTCTACATTTTGCGGGACACAGCAGAGCCGGATCAGTGAGAAGAAATCGCTTCACCCGAAGCTGTGCTGCATTTCACTGTCTGCAGTTACAAGTGAGGAAAACTCATCTCGCAGGACCGGGGCCAAAGGGCGTGAGGTAAGACATGGGTGGCCGTCCGCAGTCGTGATTCCTCTGCTGAAATCTTTTTCCATGCTGCGTCTCAGTGCGCTGGACGGAGTGGGAAGACATGTGGGATGAAAGAGTATTTGGTAAATGCCCCAACCACACGATGTTTAAAGTCTATGCTGGGATGTTTAGATACTTTTGGAAATCAAGTGAAAAGGATGGAAAGTCTGCTATGAGAATTCAGAACCCTTTAGATAACAGATTAGCTAAACCCGCGTCTCCAGCCAGAAGATCGTAGCAAAAATCTTCCATGTCTGCATTGAAACCTTTTAGAAATGTGCTAAATGCATCACTTCTTGAAGGAATTATGAGTTAATCTCACAAGCACATGATTGTTGACGTTTATTTGTGTGCCATTGTTTCTACATTGACCCCTAACCTCTATCATAAGGATGTTGCAGTGCAATGTCTTGATTGATACAAATCATTTAATACACTAACCCCTAGTTATTAGTTATTTTTTCCACATACATGCACAAATGTGAAGATCGACATGTTTTGGACTCTAGTCCGCTATTATCTATGAACATCTGCTGGCTTATATGACCCAAAACACTGTTTAGTTTAGTTGGCTTCCTGCTCGGCTCTCATGCCTGTCTGGGACGATGCTCTGGTCTTCTAGAGGAGTGAGTTAGTGCCAGTGTGGTTTGAGTATCCGGTAAGACCACCGTTGCCTGTCCACATAATGACCTCCAGTATGTTAAAGAAACACAGGGGAGTGAGCCATTCATGAACACAAACTATACACTACCCTTTTAAAAGGTTGCAGTCAGTAATGTTTTTGAAAGAAGTCTGCACCAAGGCTGCATTTATTTGTTCAGTCAGTCAAATTCTGAAATATTTTTACAATTTAAAATAACTGTCATTTATTCCTGTGATGAAAAGTCGAATTTCAGTCTTCAGTATCATAAAAGAAATTCTAATGTGCAGTCGTCCTGAATCAAATCCACTGGTATGCTAATATGTAAATTGAAGGAATTGTTTGTATCCACTTTATTCTTCATGAAGTGAAAATTGTAAATCAGATCACTTTTAGTTGTAAGTTAGTCATTTTTTTAATATGGCCCAACAGTCAGATTAAGGCAGTCTGTGAAAACAATGACACTGTTGGCCTTGTAGAAGGAGAAATGATAAACTGCACCCATTTCATTACACATTTTCAGTCATGGAGGAAACTTGGAGGACTGCACTTTCCAGTCACTCAGCCTAGCTCTGTTCTGCATGGAAAGCAGTTGTTCCTGAAATCGATGGCATCAAATTGAGCTGAGGGTTTTTTGTTATATTGGCCTCACTCTATAAGCTCTTTTGTGATAACTCAGAATAATGAGTGTGAGACTCTGTTCCTCCCCCAGCAGAATTGAACATAGTTGTAACTCATAAGCCATGAAGAGCCACGTAACATTGAGGAGATGAACATGTCAGGCTATTTCTCCAGCATGTGGACTCCATTTGTGCGGTGCATGAGAGCGTTTGGCACAGAAGCCCTTTGGTATCTCTCAGCCCATCTGCCTCGGCCAAATTATCATATCCTCCAGACTCCAATGAACGTAAATCATTGGCGGGAACACGGACACGTTTTCCCTGGCCGTCATAAAACGATGATTTAAAGCCATGGGCTGTCAAAACATGGCCATGCAGATTTCACGCAGCAGTTTAGGCAGGGAACACAAGAACTTCATCTCATCTGAAGGATTTATGGCCTCGGAGGGACAGTGGACAGATGAGCGCTCAGCCCACCAGCAGACAGAAATGTACAGGAAACTCAAGCCTGTATTTAGAAGCCCAAATTCTTGATATACCCATCAGCAGGGAGGTCCTCGTTCTTCCATCACAAGTGTGGAAGGTATCTGTCACTTGTGTGGTGTTTGTGAGTTTTGGAGCTTCGGCACTATATAATGTTGAAGAACGCACTGTTTTTAGACTCAAGACACAAATTGAGAGCAAGGAAAATAAATACTGCAAATTTTCCTTCTTTGGGTGAGATGTATGTGAACATAACTGGGTCCTTCATTCATATATAAATATATGTGTGTGTGTGTGTGTGTG
>JAUMHI010000020.1:3386758-3398706 GCA_032359435.1 Enteromius unitaeniatus
TGTGTGTGTGTGTGTGTGTGATTACAATTAATCACAATTAATTTCATCCAAAATAAATGTTTTGTTTACATAGTATATGTGTACTGTGCATATTTATTTGGTATATAAATATACTAACAATACAAAAACAATATTTTTACGATATTATATTATATATACAAATATTTTACGATTACACACACACACGCACAAACACACTGTCCTTAGCTTCAGTCAATCTTAAATCAACTACAATCTTCAATGTAATTATTTAAAATAAAAACATTAATATATTAATATTAAAAACATTTAATATTTGGAAAAACATAAACCGCTAAAACAGCTACTTGCATAAATGTAATCTAAAGGTGCCTAATATTGACTATCTATCTATCTATATATTTATCAATCAATTAGTCAATCAATCAATCAATCTGTCTGTCTATCCATCTGTCAGTTTTTATTTAAAAAGGGTGTTCATGACTTATGTTTTATATGTGGGCAGATTAAATGAAACGAAAGCAGAGGGTTTGAATCTACAGTGAATAGGAATGGGCTTTTGGAAAACAGCGTGACGTGAAACCGCCTGACTGAGTAGTCTGTCAAATGTGGAAACGCTTCTGGCCTACGAGCCCCCAAATGAATGATAGATGTGATATTTTCCCTGCAAACACAAACATCTTCAGTGATTTCAGCTGTTGAGGATACACCCGGGACAAAAAAGCCCAGACCACCGTCACAGCCAAATGAGGATGAATTCTTTTTCTGGATTTTTTCATCTATTTTTACAACTTCCATTCAATTCCCTGGCTGATCGTTGAGCTCCATGTGAAGACAGGCTGCTCGGGCCGCACAAGATGACTGTAGACGGCCATATACCTGCAGGTGCTTTACTCTGCTGATGAATGTTTTGGAGGACAATCCAAAGGATTTTTCTTAACTTTTGCATTATTTTATCTTAACAGGCCAGTGATGGTTCAGTTTAAGTCATTAAAGAAATTAACCAGCCTTGTGTATCTGGACATCTGCAGATTTATGTCAGTGATGAGATGGAAGATGGACAACAATTAATAATAAGAGCACCAGCCATACCAGAAAAACCATGACCAAAGTGATTTTTCCAGAGGCGAGTTTGAGAAAAGTTAATTGTGCATATAGAGATGTCCTGGTCAAAAATGTCTGGATTAAAAATAACCCAATGCTGGGTAAATATTGGACAGAAGAGTCGCTGGGTTAAAGTCACCCAGCACGTTAGTTTACACATTTTAATCCAGGTTGTTAAGAATACCCAAAATATAGTCATTTTTACCCTTTATGTTTATGTTTGCATTTTTGTTTTCTGGGTTATTCTTATAATTTAGCCTATGCTTAACATGACAATCATGGATTAATAAATAATGAAGAATGCAAGTGATTTAGACTGTTAAAAATAATTTATTGTCAACTGAC
The DNA here is from genome assembly GCA_032359435.1 of Enteromius unitaeniatus. Lineage (NCBI taxonomy): Eukaryota > Metazoa > Chordata > Actinopteri > Cypriniformes > Cyprinidae > Enteromius > Enteromius unitaeniatus. The sequence goes on from JAUMHI010000020.1 coordinate 3,388,187, forward strand.
ATTCACAAATGTGTTGAAATTTGTCCCAATGACAAACAACATGCCATTTTCTTTTTTTTAGTTGAAAATGTTAAAATCACAGAAGTGCAGTTGCAGTAAATTTGAAAATTAGTTCTAAATGACATGTCCATTTAACTGTTAAACATAATAGTTATACTATTTAAATACACAGTCAAACGACACTGACAATTAAAATTTTAAAAGACAAAATCAAATCAGAGATTACTTAACATTTATAAAGACTAGGTAGATGTGCACTGCTTATGATAGTTAGGGCATAGTTCACATGAAGATTCTGTCATTAATCCCACTGAACAAACAGACGTTGAAATGATGTCCCCTGACAAGCCAGAATGAAAGTTTTTATGATGTCTTTTTATTACGTCTTTTTTCATTGTTTATTTGGCCCAGAAGCAGTATAAACAATGTCTAAAATTAGTCTGCAGTTGATGTTATACAACGTTGAACGTCCACAATGAGCACATTTTATCTAAATTTGAACCATCTAGAGACATATGTATATCAATACTGGACGTCCAAAAGACGTCATAAAAACTTTCATTCTGGCTTGTCAGGGGACTTCATTTCAATGTCTTACAAAGACGTCTGTTTAGTGGGATTCCTCACCTCATTCCTCTGCTTGCTGGAGCAAGCAGATCTATGGCCCAGACACAGCCCTGGCAGTTTTAAGCCCCTGTTGATCCTGATGCGTCCAGTAGGGGGCTATACAGTATGACCTATCAGAAAAGACCAAGTCTAGAAGCCACATGAATAAGAGGTACGTTAAATAATTTTAATATGTTAATAGATAGGTCTAAAAGATTTATTATTGACGGTCAAGTAGACGTGAAGGTAAATAATAATAACATTTGCATTAACGTTATGCTATTTGTTTCTTTGTTGAAAGAGCTTTGATTTTTGTGCTAGCCATTTTTATGATGTCTTGTGGCTTGCAAATGCCTGCATTTCCAAGCACATGTATAAATCTTTTACACATTATTTTATATCAGCTGTAGTTTAGACTTTTTACGAAGCTTCTTCATTTCATATTTGAATGGAAAATGGTAGTGAAGGGGAAGATTGAGCGATGCCTATGGAGAGGCCATATCCTTCCTTTTATTGATTCTCTTCTTTTAATTAATTTTCATTTAATATTAATTTTGATTATGATCACACAATTAATCAATATTGAACTCATTAAATTACATACATTTATTTCATACGTTGAACTGTTTGATTTTATAAGTATTGCCATCCATAGAAATCTCTGTGGATTACTTGTGTGCTTCAAAGGAGTCTGGCTGTGTCTTTATTATGTCTTCTTTTAGGTCATGATGCTCTGGAGAATCAAGAATCAGCTGTGTATAAATGTATAAGATAAATTGTCAATCGAGTTCTAGCCTGTATTTTACTTCATTTTGCCTAAGACTGTATACAGCCATGCTGATAAGAGGCTTGGAGTGAGCTAGTTAGCCTTGAAGTAGACTTTTGCTATGTTTGTGTGTATTCTCTCTTTCCCTGAATAGCTCTATTTGCTATTGAAGATTCATATTTGACTGTCTGGAAAGCCCTGATGCCCAAATCATCATCTTTTTCACCTTGAGATGTCTGAAAGTCTAAATACTGTCTAGCTTATGTCTGTAAGATGTGAGCAGAGCCGTTTGTGAATACGAATACCGAATACTACAGTACTACATTGGAAATCCCAGTGCCCTCTGGCTAATCTTTCTTGGCTAAATGACTTAATGTCTTTTTTACATTTGGAAAAAATAAAACATTCCATTAGCGAGACTGTTAATTTATTTTATAAAATGTTTATCCATTAAATTCTTTCCTTTGAGACCATACCTTTATTATAACCCCCTGTGTTTTTTAAATGTATTTTTATAATTTATGTAATTATATAAAAAATATAAAATGATATATTATGAATTATACAATTATAATTATATACAAAAATTATTATAAAAAATATTATATTATTTTTTATTTAGTTACTTTAATTTTTATATTTATTGTTCTTTCCCTTGTAGTTTTTGTGGGATAATTTGGGTTGTGTAAAGATGAGGAAGATTTTCTGGGTATTTACATAAGCTTATTCACTTTTGGATGGATGTTCAAAAAATAATAGGTTGTGTTTCAAATATGTCATGTATATATTGTTCTTCAAGTACAATAAAAAAAAACAAAAAAGACGAACTCAATGCGGAGCATTGAAGCTGATTTCTGTAGATGAAACTGCAAACTATTTTTCTTCATTACATTTTTCTTCAATTAATTACTTTTCAGATTCCAGGTTTTCATTTCAACACAACGCACCTGATCCTAGGGTCTTTTGATGTTTTTCCCCTAACAGTAGTCTAATTTTTCTTTTTTACTCTCGCAGGGCAAACATGTACACTGCCAATATGCATGTTATTGCTACAATACTCTGGCCTACTCTCTATCCATCCATCCATCTTCTTCCACTTATCCGGGACCGGGTCGCAGAGGCAGTAGTCTAAGCAGGGACGCCCAGACTTCCCACTCCCCAGACACTTCCTCCAGCTCTTCCGGGGGAACACCGAGGCGTTCCCAGGCCAGCCGAGAGAAATAGCCTCTCCAGCGTGTCCTAGGTCGTCCCCGGGGCCTCCTCCCGGTGGGACATGCCTGGAACACCTCCCCAGGGAGACGTCCAGGAGGCATCCGGAACAGATGCCCGAGCCACCTCAGCTGACCTCTCTCGATGTGGAGGAGTAACGGATCTACTCAGATGTCCTCCCGAGTGACCGAGCTCCTCACCCTGTCTCTAAGGGAGCGCCCAGCCACCCTGCAGAGGAAACTCATTTCGGCCGCTGTATCCGGGATCTCGTTCTTTCGGTCATAACCCAAAGCTCATGACCATAGGTGAGAGTAGGAATGTAGATTGACCGGTAAATCAAGAGCTTCGCCTTGCGGCTCAGCTCCTTCTTTACCACAACAGGCCGGTACATCGACCGCATTACTGCAGAAGCTGCACCGATCCATCTGTCGAACTCCCGTTCCATCCTTCCCTCACTCGTGAACAAGAGGAGGTGCTGATTCATTTGGAGGTGCGCCCCGAATGCCCGCTGTAGGTCTTGGTTCGAAGAAGCCAACACGACAACATCATCTGCAAAAAGCAGAGATGCGATCCTGTGGTCCCCAAACTGGACCCCCTCCTGCTCCTGACTGCGCCTAAAAATCCTGTCCATAAAGATTATGAACAGGACCGGTGAAAAAGTGCAGCCCTGCCGGAGTCCAACACGCACTGGGAACAAGTCTGACTTACTGCCGGCAATGCGAACCAGCCCTTAGCAAAGGCCCCTGACCCTGTACTCCCAGAGCACCCCCCACAGGTCACCACGAGGGACACTGTCGAATGCCTTTTCCAAGTCCACAAAACACATGTGGACTGCTTGGGCAAACTCCCATGAGCCCTCCTGTACCCTAAAGAGGGTATAGAGCTGGTCCAGTGTTCCCCGCCTTGCCACCGAGGAGCTTCTTAACTACCTTGGCAACTTCAGCCCGGGTAATGGTCGAGTCCATCCCTTGGCCCCCGGCCTCTGCTTCCTCCACAGAAGACGCCTCTTTGGGGTTGAGGAGATCCTCAAAGTATTCCTTCCACCGCCCGACAATATCCCCAGTTGAAGTCAGCAGATTCCCACCCCCACTGTATACAGTGTTGGCAGGGCACTACTTCCCCCTCCTGAGGCGCCGGACAGTTTCCCAGAACCTCTTTGAGGCTGACCAATAGTCCTTCTCCAGAGTAGTGGAGAGTCTACCCGCCATTGAGGAGTTGGGTTCCAGAGCCCGAGCTGCGCGTGGAGGTGAGACTATTTCTAGACGGTACCTCTCAAGCTCCTGCACTACCTTCGGCTCTTTCCCCGCCAGCGAGGTGACATTCCATGTCCCAAGAGTCAGATACTGTGTCCGAGGATTGGGTCGTCGAGGACCCCACCTTCGACCACTGCCCAACCCACAAAGTACCAGCCCCTTATGGTCCCTCCTGCAGGTGGTGGGCCCCACGTCGCTTCATTCGGGCTGGACCCGGCCGGGCCCCGTGGGGTAAGACCCGGCCACCAGGCGCTCGCATATGAGCCCCAACCCCAGGCCTGGCTCCAGGGTGGGGCCCCGGCTGCGCCATTTGGGGTGTTGGACCGCTCTTTGTCTGGCCTGTCACCTAGGACCTTTTTGCCTTGGGAGACCCTACCAGGGGCATATTGCCCCCGACAACATAGCTTCTAGGATCATTCAGGCACTCAAACCCTTCTACCACGGCAAGGTGGCGATCCATGGAGAGGATTTAATTATATTAGCTGCCAGTAGTAACTGTAGCAGAATTACCATCAACTAATCTGGCCGTTCAGCGAACACATGGTGTAATTAAGAAGTGATATTTCTTGGCCACAGAAATATGCCTTCTTACAGTAGCACTGTATTAGAGCATCTAGCAAGGGCTGAAATCGTAAAGGGACACTTATTTGCAAGGAAGAATCGGAAACTCATGTAATTTGTGCAAAAGTTTTATTAACTCCTGCGTTAACTCACATGACTGAACACACACATATAAATACACTCACACAAAGGGAAAGTGCAAAGAAGACTTTAGGGTAAACCATTAAGAAAGAGCTACGATTTAAGTTATGAAAAGAGAGTCAGTTGACCACCTGTAAAACCATCAGTGCCGTTTAAAACAGATTCAATGACTAATACTAAAGCTCTGTTTCGTTTAGTTACATGTATGATACTTGCATTGCCTCGTTGGTGAGGGTCCGATGCAGTCTCGAAGTCCTGTTGGTTCCAAGGCTTTGGTTTGGCAATCATGTCTTCCTGGTTCGAAGAGTAATGAATTTCAAAAGAAGTCCTGACTCTGGTGCTCGTTCGAGGAAAAGAGAGCTGAGAGAGAGATCTGTTGCAATCCATGGATCTTGAGATACATGAAAAGTCAGGGCTTAGGCCTGGTGTAGAACTTAGTTTTGCCTGGAGTTTGATCATCATCTTAGTGTCTCAAAGGATGGCAGCCTGTGCTGCAGTGCAGGCCCTCCTTTGATGCATGTGTATCGGACCTGTGGGTTTAGGAGACCATAAAGCGATGGTGTGGTTCCAGCATCAAGGAGAGTAGAAAAAGGAAAAAGAGCAAAAAGAGAGGGTGTTTCTGGTGTGAAGGATTTTTGTAACCTGTTGAGGTCATACCTCTTGTGGGTCAAGGACCAATGGTCTGACGGTGCTTTGGAGGGACGTTTTTATGACTCTTTGTTCTCAACATGCTAATTTGTCCCTACACTGGATTGGTGGATCACTATACAAGATCACTATTACAAACAAGAACAGATTCTTAAAACACTGAATTTTGCAATGATATCAACATAAAACATACACTCTCAGTTAGATCATCGGAAGACGAGTCCTTAGATATAAAACACGAAATGGATCTGGCGAGGTGATGTTTAGATCCCATGTTTTTCGTGTTTATCAAAAACCTGCATAAATATAGAATACCATACAAAAGACAATAAAAGTATGCATTATGACCTGGAGGATAAGTGTTCACCCAAAGGAAGTTTTCCTGTGAATTAATTTAGGGAAAAGGTACATTGTCTTTAGACTAGTCAGAGTTGCTCTGCTAACATTCTTTACAGCCATAAACCGGCGGTTGTCATGGCAATGAAAGGCCTGGTTTGCCTTATCAGCGGCCTATCGGGGGAGGTTACACAGACACTCGTATTTGCAGTTTGAGTTACCTCTTGGGTTGATGGAAGCGGTACTAAAGATTGTTAACATTTGTTAAATCTAACAAATAGTTTGGTCCAAACGCTACATAATTTTATATATATATATATATATATATATATATATATATGACTACAGTTTGCATGATCAGTTTGTTGTGTCCATGTGTCCAAAAAAACAACAAAAAAAACATTACTACAAAGAACAAAGTAAACCTGAGAACAGTACTTGATTTCAATACAATATATAAGAAAAACACATTGACAGGTGACATATAATTGACTTTTCATACTGCTCACATTCAATACAGTACAATAAAATGATCAGTAATACATTTTCATGCTGCTATCCTTTGCAAGGATTAAAGTCATAAAGTCATACAAGCAATAGACTGCAGGCACTGCACTCATCTCTGGTTTTGTAAAACAAAAAAAAAAAGGTTACTTACTTATCTATTGTATTTTCAGTGACATCAGTCTGTGCTTCAGAAAGGTAAAGTATATAAGGAACCTCGGATTGTGGCAAAGAAAACCTACATAACCTACTTTTCATGTTGTCCTTTCTTTCTTTCTTTCTCTTTCTTGCTTGCTTCAGCTTAAATCCTCCTAGTAATACGGCAATGTAAAGAATTTATACTCTTTACCATCTTGACAAAATGTTATATACTCTTTTATACAAAGTTGCTTTGTATAAAAGCCAAATAAATAAGTGTAAATATATAAGTTTCCCTTTTCTGTTCTAAGACAGTGGTAATGCATGCTGGATGTTTTGCAGATGTCTCTACTATGACCACAGAACTGTTTTAATAAGGCTGTGTCAGTGTGTAAGTGTCAGGATCGAGATGACCCTGATGGTTTCTTTACCACTCAGCTGGCACCAGCCATCAAAGATGACATCAGTTTATTATATGTAATTTTAAATGCATACTGAATCTCAAATAATTTTAATGTTTGCCATATGGCTACATATAGAGAAAAGCTAAATCTAAATTAATAAACATACAGTACTGTCACCTATTTCCTCACAATCTATCTCAAATGTAATTAATAAACCAGCTTATGTAGTGTGTAGACGTGGTTTTGCAGCGTTCTTGAAAAGGCCCTGTCCAAGTTTTACAAAAGAATTGTGTTTTAAGTGAGGTTAGGTAGGTTATTTTAGATGTGGCATACATTTATAATTAGTAAAGCTAATAGGACTAGGTGTTTCAATCCCTTTAGTAGGAAGCTTATGATAAAAGCAGTCAGTATTGAGTGGTTAAAAAAAAGAGGGTAAGGTATGTCATTGGGGTCATCAGGGGGGCACCCTGCTTCATCGACGTTTCGTTGATTAAAGCCCACGACATCTCCAGAAGGCTCAACAGTGTACCCAGCGTCCCAGGTACACTCCCCTCCATGCCATACCCTCTATTTCCCTGATGGACTTAGCATGGCAGGGGCATCCTTCTCCCTGAGTCAGGCCTAAGCCTGATTGCATACCATCTGTCTCTACCTTGCTGCCCCAATGGGGTCTTTGCGCTTGATTCAGAGTCAGTTACTGCTTTTTCAGCAATACTTGATATGGACTTGATGACCTGTTGGAGAGTATGACCCTTCACCCCTATTTTACTCAGCAAACTGGTGATACATGTTGCAACAAATCCCCTGCATCCCACCTATACTGGAAAGATGCTAATCCTCCAGCCATTCTGGGATGCTTCAGCTACCAGGTCAAAATATTTTTGATATAATACAATATAATATAATATAAATATAAAAACATTTTCCTCTCTTCAACCCCCTCTTCCCATGGTACAGTTAATTCCACAACATATGCCAGCTTTGTTGTTGGAGACCATATAATTATACCATGTATTTTTATAAAGTTACCTGTCCTGTCAATGTTTGTGGACGATTGTTTGTTGTGGTTCGCTTCTGTTTCAGTATTGCTGCCAGTTCTCTAAGTACTCGGTTATGCCGCCAAGTATAGCGCCCTTGGGTGAGACTTGGGTGAGGCACCCTGATAGAATGTGCCTTAGGGATGCGGGTACTTTACACAAGGAGCGGGCAGGATCTTCTCCACACCACTCCTTAAATTTTGGGATAAGGGTAATAGGTCGTATGTGGCTCTCATGACAAAACTCAGCCTTGTTCCCTCCATTTTGCAGATGTCATGCCAGCTGAATGTTTTCTTCTCCAAGCCCTCCCAGTTGGTCCATCTCCCCTGCTTAGCCATTGAGACAGCTTTGGCATGTCGCTCTCCCTTCTCCTGTCTCCTAATTTAATAACTTCTGCACTGATGTTGCTTTGTGTATGTTGAGTTTTTGGGAGTCCGAACCCTGCTCTCCCATGTAAAAAATATATTTAATTATGTTATGAATTATGTAAAATAGTTAATAAAAAAAATTAACAATTTTTCCATATTTCTCTGTACCCACTGGATGTAGAATATGGATTTGCTTTATTTGCTTCGGCCTTATAAAGGTTGTGAAGAACAACTTTGAAATATATTTTGTTTTGATCAGTTGCCTGCAGGCTACAACCTTGAGTTTGGATTTGCATGTTAGGTACATACTCTTCCATGCTCTTGTTCGTTTATTTCACAAATAAATGCTTAAGAAATAGGTATAAGCTCTCATTTTAATCCTGAAAGTGTTCTGATATGAGTACTGGGATTCCATAATATCTTAATAAAAAATTATGCAACCAGCACCACCTGCTGGCCATAAATATATGTGCAAAAACCTCACATTTATTACAATGCACTGTATCCTAAACCTGTTCAATAGGAACCTCATATGTAATTGGTTTCCCCACCTTAATGTTAATTATTTGATGGTAACACACACACACACACACACACACAAACACACACACACATATATATATATATATATATATATATATATATATATTCTTTGATGGTAAGTTTAATGGATAGTAATAGTAGAATTTGTTCTACTGCCCCAAAAAGATATAAAAGGAGTAAAAAGGGCCATTTTATTTTATTTAGGTTTTTCATTAAATGTGTAAAAATAAACACTTAATATTAAAAAAAAAAAATTTTTTTTTAAAAAGCAAACAACAGAAAAGACAAATAGGTAGGAGGTTTCATAGTCTCGCATAGCCAGACCTTCAGACCTTCAGAATTCATAGCCGCTTTCTTTGGTCAAGGCCCGCCCATAAGGCCCTTTGACCGAAATGCCAAACAACATGCCTTTTTAATTGTGAGGAAGGCTGGCAAGATGTTTCTGAATCCCTGTGGAAGCATGTCCATCCACTGAGGTTTATCAGTGAAAGGATCCAAATTGGTGCAGACAGAGGACAGAGAAGGAGTTCCGCTTTGACGGCAGCCCGAGCCAAAGGAAATGCGTTGGCGGGAACCGAGCACGGTTCAACTGCTTGGAAGGCAGCTATGCTCATGACTATACCACCAACACAGGCGGTGGACATTGGCTTGTGATACGAAATCAGTAGAAACGCTCAAAGCGCACGAGTAGCTGATGTGATCGTTGCTTGGGGCCGGGCCGAAAAAGAGCACGTCCGGGGTCAAGCACGGCAAAAAGCACTGTGTTTCCACACTGACTGAACCAATGCAAAGTGGTGGCGCAGAAAGCACAACGTCTGCAAATGCTAACCACTGCGCTCGCTAATGGTAATCCACGGTGCTGGCACCTGCCCGACATGCATTTTGTCAGCCACTCTCTGCAAACGGGAGGATTAAAAGTTACAAAAGTCCCTTCAGTAGCCCATTAGCCATTGGCCCAGTTAAAGCAGTGCAATCTTTTTTCATGCACCCTTTTTTCTATGCTCACCACTATACCACCAACACTGGCGACTCACCACAGCTTGCATTTCATCACCTTCTCACTCCAAATGGGTGGAGTACAAATCACAGAAGTTTTAACTTTTCAAACAAAATATTTAATTCCGTTTTTCTCTGAAAACACTGAGAATAATTATCCCAATTCTCTTTTTAAAATATAGTGTTTTGTTTGTGTGTTAGACTAAATACCACCTTAATTTAGCAAAACAATGATTTCTGGCACATGGTTAGTTACAGGCTAATGTTTTGGTATGTTTTTGTAATGTTTTTGTATGCTAGCATCTCTGCGTTTTCGTCAGCCAGACTTGTGTCCGTTTTGTTTTATTAAATGTTACTTGTTTCACTCGAGTTTCTGTTTCCTCACCTCCTTGCCTGCTGAGAAGCAAGACAGCTTCTCAAGGAAACCCTGTTAGCTGGTATTATTTATAAGTTTAAAATAACAATATATTAAAAAAGTGATTTTTAAAATAATAATATTTTTTATACATATTTAAACAAATATTTGATATAATAACAACAGAACAGGTAGCCCCATTTTAATCTCTGATATTTAACTGTAAATTATTATTATTAATATTTTTTAGTTATTATTATTTTTGCAATTAGTTTCGATTTATTAAGCAATTACTTTGAGCACTGGGATGTGGAACCTCAACGTGCCCGATCAGGATGTTGACTGGTTTTCTCATTCTGATTAGCCCTGCATAAATAATCTGGTACTCTTTCACAGACACATACAGTAGGTCGACAACCAAAATGACTACTACCGCCGCGGCAGAGACCCGGATTTAACTTTAATTCAGTCGCGTGTTAAAGTCGTTCATGAAACTACTGCCAGTTGGCACAAAGTTTCCAAACTGACTACAATTTTGTTTTGTTGAATAGAGATAAAATAACCAAATAAAACAATAAAAAATTATAATATAACACCCTTAAAAATAATATAGATGACTTTTTAGAAAATTAATTTATAAAAGGTGAAATAACAT
>JAUMHI010000021.1:0-22934 GCA_032359435.1 Enteromius unitaeniatus
ATATACACATATATTACACACAAGTATATTATTTACAAAAAAAAAAAGTGCTTTAATAAAATTAATTGTTGGCCAAATAAAATTAGGCTGTGCAGCCTATGAAAACAAAATATATAATTAAGTGCTGGGCAATAATTATCAGTGTTTGATCGCATGCAACATAAAAGTTTGTGTGTAAATATATTTGTGTAATATATTGTGTAATATACATATAAATACATAACCATATATATATATATATATATATATATATATGGTTATATATAGATACACACACACACACTAAATAAAAATGCAGTATAATATAATAAAAATATTATTTATTATAAAACTATATGTAACCAAAAGTAAAAGGAAAAAAAAAACGGTTACTGATATGGTTATTGAAAAGCATAGCTTTAAAGACTAGCTAAACTAACTATTCATAAATCTCAGTCCTCTTTTTCCACAATGACAGCTATTCTCAATTGTTAACAAAAATGTCTTGGCACCAAGCTGACTCACATCATTACAACGGCAAAAAAAGTAATTTCATACCTTGTAATCGTTTCAAGAGACTGGGTTTGAAAACAAGTAAATGAAAACCTCACTCTACAGTGTTTAGTTTAGCCACCCACCTTTCTGCCCACATACACAGGAATCCCAATGATCATTGCAGGTATTGCAATTCCAGCAATCAGTGCGATGCCAACTGGAGCGCCTACAAGTGTGCCCAACTGCCACAGGATTTTCTTCTTCCTGCTCCAAGGCTTCTTACCCCAGAATGTGCATCCTGAAGGACTGTGTCAAGAAAGAAGAAATTAAATGTAACCTTAGCACAAAAAATGCTGATGACTGTAGCTTTATCCATCAGTTGTCAGGTCAATAATGCAGTTCAATTTAAATGTCTGATTGATGTCATGTGGCCTTCCTCCATCGTGAACCCTGCGGTGATGTTCAAGAAACTGACCTTAAGTAGTGCAGGTCAGAGATCTCCTTCATACACAGCCAGCAGAATTCACAGCCGCACACAGCGCAGGTCATGTGATTACAGCTCCCGTCGTTCATCTTGATGATGTAGGCCGCACAGCGGGGACATGGCTTTATATCATCAGCTTAGAGAGACACAGACATAGCGGTTCAAACCACTGCTGGTTCATTTTATGAGATTTAGGACGTTTTCATACTAGGTTTGAAGATTTAGTGTTATCTGAATAGAAAGCATATGATTTAGAAAGCAGTGAAAAAGAAAAGCTACAAAAATTAAGTAGTTTTAACAAATCAATGTATATTTTATTCATATAGTGTTGTATTTTGCATGGATTACTTTATTAAATTTCTGCAATTACTAATCTAAATACTGTGAGAAAGATTTGCCAAAAAAATGTGTAAATGATCTGTATTTTTGATCCATTGTATGTATTTGTTCTATCGCTTGTCACTTGTTTATTTGTTCTGACTGCTGACCTGCCTTTAATAAGCCTTTAAAACGATTTTTCAAGTTTTTAAAAATTCCATTATTACAAAACTTTCAAGAACTGAAAGAATCTAGGTTCACACTGTTAATACTTCATTTTCAGGACTTTCCCAACCCTTTGAGACTGCAGGACACTTTGACACAGATACAAAATATAAGCAAACAAAAAGCTCCATTGAATCATATATCATGGTCACATCTAACCAAAAAAAAAGCAGTCAAAATTTTGGGGTCAAGTCTGCACCAAATGTCCTACACTATACAATCCAAAAACACCTTTGCAAACACGACACAATGTTCTGTATAATTTGAAGGAATTTTTGTGTTTTTATTTTTTGACAGGTGTTTTACCAGTATTTTGAAAAAGTTCCATGTAACGAGCATGTAACGATGCCAGGACTTTTTCTGCTATTTTACGGATTTATTTTCTGCAGTGTAGCTGACTTTAGAAGTGCATGCGATTTAACAGTGTGTGTGCTCCGTGGGCTCACCGGCAGCGCCGCTCTCCTGGCTGTAGCTGAGAGATGAGGATCTGAAGGGTCTCAGCCGGAGGCTCTGAGCTCTCTGCTGTCGGGCGGCGTCACAGGTCTGATTTGGGTGCCACAGCTGTTTACAGTGGTAACAGAACTCAGTCCCACAGCCCTCTCGACCACATGTGATCTTTGGACAGCTGGCACAACCGAAGGCAATGACTGCATACCTGTCAGATCAAACAGACAAACAGTCTCTCAGATAAATACCATGCATTAGCTCATACATATCAAACAAGAAAATCTCTGTTAGCATTAAAATAATCTCCAAACCCAAGTACGATCAACGACTATATCCAAAACAGTTGTAGCTATCTGGTAACAACACAAGTCGATGATGGCCAATCTAGATTAATGGCCCTGCTAATCTGAATTGATAGCATCATCAATTACAGCAGGAACTGGTCATTGTGACCGGAGCATTATTAATTAGAACCTATGAAATGGCACTGAAAGTTGTGCTTGCCTGCAGAGCTAATGGTTGTTGTAAAGACACAACATGCAGATTTGAGAGACAGGATCAGTTCGCTAAGTGATGTGTGTGCTAGACAAGAGTTACATAAGAGTCTTTAACACTCATTATGTGAAAAAGGACACTGGGAGCTGAGAAAAGATCCTGGATGTGCACTACAGGATCGGTCAGTTAGACTAGAGTTTGCATAATATAACTATATAATATAGCTTGATACAACAGAGCAACTGTTGGTTTTCTGTCTGAGAAAAGCCTCCACTACATCTGTTTCCACAAACAAAGGCCTTTGTTATTAGAGTTACCCATCTTTCTACATAACTCTGAGAGTGTAAGAGTAAACACAATGCTGGAGACATGAGACGCCCCCGTCTGATCTATAATGTACCCTGACAAAAGACAGTGAAGTCAGAATAAGGACAGTGACAGCACCGGAACAAAAGTCAAACAAGATTGCCCCACCACAGCACAAAGAAATCCCTGCATGCGGCACACAGCATAAAACATGGAACAAAGCTTTTCCACTCCACAAATTCATTTTTTCCCCCTTTTGTTTTTTTTGTTTTTTTTAAACGCTGCATATTTGTCTGCTGTTCACATTAACTCACTCCAATGCCTGACAGCTAGAAAGGCCCTCTTTCTGATCTCTTTTGGAGATGGTCAAATCTACTTAATTTCACTTTACTTAATTAAACACTACTTAAATCTAACCAACAATTTCACTTTACTTAATTAAACAATAACCCTTTTCTATGGGTTTAAAATAAATATATTTAAAATAAAGAAAGAAAAAGAGAAATGAGTTTTACAAGTTGTCTCCTTTTTACTTTTTGAAAGCTTATGCTCACAAAAGATGCAATTATTTGATAAAATATAGTTAAAAATGTGACAATTAAGATCTATTTAAGTTGTTAATAAGGTCTTTTAAAATGGTTTTTAAATTGCCCCTATTGTGGTTTATGAAAGATTAATATTTTGGTTTTGGAAGTCCCCAAAAACAGGATGACATGCATGCAAGGTCAAAAACTCTCTCATTTTCTTATAATATGCATTTATTTTTACCTTATTTGTTCAATGACTCCCTAACAATTTGTTTAAATGATTCATTTTTCCAACATAAAATGTCTGGGGAATCGTTTCAATGATTTAGCGTTGACTGATCAACAACAGAGTAAAAGCTGTAAACAGCGACACACACGCTCAAAAAAAATAAAGGGAACACTAAACAACACATCCTAGATCTGAATGAATTAAATATTCTTATTAAACAACCAGGAACTACTGTCTTGCATTAGGAAGAACCGCACCAGCATATGGTCTAACAAGGGGTCTGAGGATCTCATCTCAGCCCATGGAAGACTGCGGCCCCACACCATACAATTACTGACCCACTGCCTAACCGCTCATGCTGGAGGAAGTTGCAGACAGCAGAGCTTTCTCCACGGCATCTCCAGTCTCTGTCACGTCTGTCACATGTGCTCAGTGTGAACCTGCTTTCATCTGTGAAGAGCACAGGGTGCCAGTGGCGAATTTGCTAATCTTGGTGTTCTCTGGCAAATGCTATACGTCCTGCAACGATGTTGGGCTGTAAGCACAACCCCCACCTGTGGACATCGGGCCCTCATACCACCCTCATGGAGTCCGTTTCTGACCGTTTGAGCAGACACGTGCACATTTGTGGCCTGCTGGAGGTCATTTTGAAGGGTTCTGGCAGTGTTCCTGCTGCTGGGTTGTTGGGTCCCTCTTGCGGCCTCTTCCATGTCTCCTGATGTACTGGCCTGTCTCCTGGTAGCGGCTCCATGCTCTGGACACTACGCTGACAGACACAGCAAAGCTTCTTGCCACAGCTCGCATTGATGTGTCGTCCTGGATGAGCTGCACTACCTGAGCCACTTGTGCGGGTTGTAGACTCTCCTTCTACCACTAGAGCGAAAGCACCGCCAGCATTCAAAAGAGACCAAAACATCAGCCAGAAAGCATATGAACTGAGAAGTGGTCTGTGGTCACCACCTGCAGAACCACTCCTTTATTGGGGGTGTTTTGCTAATTGCCTATAATTTCCACCTGTTGTCTCTACCAGTTTGATTTCACAGAAGTGTGACTGACTTGGACTTACATTGTGTTGTTTAAGTGTTCCCTTTATTTATATTTTTTGAGCAGTGTATTACCAATGTGAAAGGCAGTTTTTCCATTTGGATACATTTTTAAAAAAGTAACTTATTCCTGTGATACCGAACCTGAAGGATCCTGTGACATTGATCCTTTTGGTTCGGTATCACAGGAATAAGTTACTTTTTTAAAAAGGATCAGTGTCACAGGATCCTTCAGAAGTCATTCTTATATGCTGATTTGCTCCTCAAGAAACATTTCTGATTAATATCAACGTAGAAACCGTTGTTAAATAAAAAACTTTGTTAATTATAAGTCACATTTTTCTGGTTTACCTGTGTCTGAAGATTGGCCCTTAAGCACAAAGTCTTCTAGGAAAACACAAAACCCTGTATCACAGATTTAGCATGAAACAAATACTTGGAGCAATTTATCAATTTCTAGAAAGATACCTCTCATTACCCACCAAAGTATCCCTCAACATATATAACTGCAACCAAACCTGCTATGACATGTAGAATAGCTCTCATTTCCTTCACTAATGTTTTGATGCATGTTTAAAAAGTACCTACCAAAAAGTACCTACATTTTTTTATGCATTTGGAGAAAGCTCTTTGTTATGCACACAAATACACACATCCTCCAAATTGACACTTAATAGCACCTACAAAAAAAAAAATAAACAAGCGCAAAACCGAGAAAACAGGCAGCTCAAAATGTTGTATTATCATTGAAACTCAGGGCACAGCTGGGTGCATATCTGTGCAGAGATGAGTGCATAGCATGACAAGATCTGCTGCCAGGCTCTCCACTGGCCTGATAAAAGACTCCATTCAAAGTGACAGTGTCACAAGTGTCAGGCCTCCAAAAAAGCGCTGATCACAACACAATACTGTGCCTTCGGCTTGTGCTAACTTCAGATGACGTCCCAAATATTTCTGCCTCAAAGCCCAAGCCTGAAAAAAAAAAAACTTAAAAAAATAAAAAGTCTCTGGAGCCTATATAATTAACTATTTATCCTTACTGCAACACATTCAATAATTTAAATGTTGAAATGAAAAAACGGACCACAAAACCAGTCATAAGGGTCAATTTTCTGAAGTTGAGATGCATAGATATGTATCATTTTTCCATTGATGTTTGTTAGGATAGGACAATATTTTTGGCATAGATGCACCCATTTGAAAATCTGGAATTTGAGGGTGAGAAAAAAAAAAACCCACAACATCTAAATTTGAAAACTGCCTTTACAGTTGTCTTAATAAAGTGGTTAATGCATTTTACTAATCAAAAATAATCATTTTTAAATATATTTACAGTAGGAAATTTACAAAAACTCTTCTTAGAGCATGCTAAGAATCTCACGCCCTGATTATTTTTCACATACAGGGTATTATTGGCTATTGCTATAAATATACCCCAGGGACTTAAGACTGGTTTTGTGCCCCAGGATCACAGTTAATCAAGGATTGACAGTAAGGGAAAATGTTCCAAAGTAGCCCATTTCAAATAAATGCTACTGTTTTCAATGTTGTATTCATTAAATTCTGAAAAAGTTATTATAGTCTACACAAAAATATAAGCAGCAACAGGTTTTTTGTAAAAGCAGCAAATCAGTATATTATAGTATACAGTGATTTCTGAAAGATCAGAAAGTGAAACTGAAGATAGGAGTAATGATGCTGAAAAATCTGCTTTACATCACAGGAATAAATACAATTGTACATATATTTAAAGGCAGTCAATTGCAATAATATTTTACTCTGTTTTTACTTACACTATGACAAACTATACTTTAAATATCATGCTTACACTTTTGTCAAACTTAAATTCCAATTCCATATAAGGTATACTCTGACAAACAGGTAAAGACTATAGCTCGACAACACTGTAGCTTGATTATAACTGTGCAGGTGAATATACCAGCTGACTTAGATAAAGTCAATTTAAGTTAGAGGCCGTTTATAAATGCTCACACATTAACACAAATGACCTCTATTAAGCTTGACTTGCCAAAACAAACAGGCCACAAATAAGCAAATACACACACATGCAGATATAGCAGCTGTGGCAACACAAAGCAGCTGTGGCAACATCACAGCCATGCTGTTAAAACCAGAGCAGCCATTTAGACCCAACCATGCTGTATCGATGGCATAAGGAGAAACAGAAAGGGTGTACAATTCACAGATTTTATATCCTCATAGTGTGATGATGAAGATGTGTTGCACATACACAACTGATTACTGATTTCAACTTTGATAACCAGAAATTTCAGTAGTTTCTTGAGCATGAAATCATATCAAAATGAGTTCTGAAATAATGGTCCAAAATTTAGGTTTAGATCAAAGAAAATACATTACATTTTAAAGTATAGTCAAAAAGATTTTTTAAAACTAAATCATATTTCACAAAATTGCTGTAATTATTGTGTTTTTGATTAAATGGATGCAGCTTAAGAAATGGCTTTTATGCTTTATTCTGTGGCTATTTTCATGGCAAGAAAAATGTAACAAATTAGGTTAAGCATTTATTTTTCTAAAATGGAGCTGGCTTTAATGACCAGTTTTCATAATCTTAACTCCAAACTCCACCAATAGTGCATATATAGAAAAATCTCAAATAAGAGCAATACAAGTGGCCTTACCCGCAGTCCGGAGCAGGGCACCAGCGGCAGTCAGGGTCGGCCACCAGCCAACGGCGCAGCATGAACTCCTCATATTTCTCCATGAGCACGCGGTCATTGAGTATCATGCGAATGTCGTGGGGATTGAATCGCTCAGAGCACTCGGGGCAGCTGATGTTGACCCTGCTCTCTGAGATCTCGATGCGCAGATACTGTCGGAGGCAGTCGGCACAGGAACGGTGGTGGCATGTCATGATGTCAGGGAAGCGGTCTCTGGTGTGGCGCAGCAGGCACAGTGGGCACTCTAACAGCTCGGAGGCCGAGGATGAGGAGGATGAAGAGGAGGTGGAGGCCACACCGGGGGCAGAAAGCGTTGAGGCGTGATCCTGCTGCTGGCACATTTCTGAGTGCACGCTTTCCACGCTGGCAATGCCGTCCACACCGGCCGCCAGTGCCCGTGACTTGCGGGATTTGGTGTCACCGTAGCGCCGGCGGAACAGCGAGCGCAGAGAGATGCGCCGCTTCTTAGGCGTCTTCCGTACAGAGGGCAGACTGACAGATGAGGCGGCAGAGGGAAGGTCCCTCTCTGACCCCTGCTGCTGCTGTGGCTGATGCAGACTCATCTCTCCAGAGGAGGCACTGTGGTCACCAAAGGACTGGGAAGCTTCTACAGGGAGAGCAGGGGGGGAGGAGGAGGAGGAGGAGGGAGGGGAGAGAGAGGGAAGGGGGGACAGGGTCTTCAGAGGGGAGCGTGAGGTGTTAAGACATGGCGGTGAACTCTCTGCAAGCTGCTCCCTTGAGCCAGGCAGCTCAAGCTGGGACACACGGGTCTGTTTGGAGTCGCCAGGCGGGATCTCGACCTGATCTGTGAAGAAGCAGAGACAGGAATGAGTGAGTCAGTGGAAGACAGACGACCTCATTTGAAATGCATTTTATATTGATTCTGCAATATTTTGAGATGTCAACATATTTATAACTACAGTCCACTGGGAGGTTTGGGAAAATGAATCGTGCGCATGGCATGATGGGAGAAAAGCGCCGACATGGAAGATTTGGTCGCAAAAATAAATGCAACGTCGGTCATATGGTAGTATTTTGGATAGGGCTGCACAATAATCGCATTGAGCCGCATTCACTACGCAGAGCCGTTGTTCACTGCAAAAGCTGCACAAAATCATTTTTCCTACTCCCTTAAGGCTACTTAGAAATTTGTTTTCTTTACCTAAAAACAAAACCAGACAAGCATATTCGAATGACATTATTCTTTCCAGCTCAGACTCTACTCGAAATTAAATGTGATAGCTGTATCATACAAATTCTATCTGAGCAGCCCTAATACTGAGTCATTCACAAAAAGAGAGTGGCTACTCAACCTGACTCACTGACTGAACCACAAATCATCATGACTTTCATTCAAACCTTAAATGAAACAGAAACATGTTGCACGTACTTCAACTCTATGTGAGTTAGTTAGGGGAATTACTATATGGTTTTTGACTTTGCTTTTACAATAAATAAAGGAATGATAATAAATTAAGTATTAACTAATTTGTTACAAGTTACTTGTACTTACTATCGTAATACATTTTCATAATTACACACAACTAACCCTAAATGAAATCCAAATCCTAATCCTTTGTCAAGTAAATAATTTATAGACCGAAATAGTAACACAACGTATAGAAATACTAGCAACTGCACATTGTAAGTGTACCGTTCATGAATTTCATGTCAGCAGCCAAGTTTAAAGGCTCCGAATGATCTGAAAATATTAAACACTGCCAAGATGAGTTTTGAGAAGCCCTGACTTAGTGGAAAAGTTGATGAAAGGCTGAAAACTGCAAGTTCACGGTAATGAAACAATTACAAAAATACTGCAGAACCACTTTTGAACAGGACGTGACATCATTGACACTGTGAAAGGACAGATAAAACTACTGAATGCCAGTGAAAGCCACAGAAACTGTAAGGGTCAGAAATCTGAGACGGCAGAACCAAATGTAACCGGCAAGAGAATGAGAATCCTTCTCGTCATTCATAGAAGTTTCCTCACCCTGCCTTCAGGCCTTTGACAAACACCACAGAGCTCTCGTTTCACAAAATCATTCAGTTTCAGATCTAAATGAACATCTGTGGGTGCGCATACCATGGTGTGGGTGCAGCAAGACACTTAAGTTAGCACAGAAAGTGTTTCTGCATATGAATAAGTGTGATCTTATCACATGCTGCACAACAAAAACTGTCAGTCTCAACAGAATGAGGAAAAGAAGGGAAATGAATCATTTGAGCTTCCCAAAAAACACAGCAGTCTGTCACATGAGAAGTCACAGGAATAACAGGACATTTATTTCATGACTCTCACAAAAATAAGGTGTTTTCCACACTCTGGCCTCTCCGGGAATCTGCATTAGATGCTCCTCTGTCTTTACTCTCTGCTGCCTCTAAGCCATACCAGAAATATTTGAACCTCCTTGTGCAAATACACACACACTTTCCAGCTGGGGTTTTTCACACTCTCCATTCAAAAGACACTAGAGCATTTGCTCATGTGTTTGAAGGAAGCAGACAGTCAGCCAAATGAGTTTCACTTGAATTTCCAAATCAATGATACCTTTGTTTGTCTGATAAAGAATGTGATGCACATTCACAGAGCTACAACTGTTACAATTAAAAGCATTTCACAATTTACATTTGGCCATTAACTTTGAAAAATAATATAAATAACTTATACAATTGTATTTAGTTTAGATCTTTTGTTCTGTTATTTAAGGAAACTGAGATGCAGCAATACAGTGTTTGGATATTAAAGTGCATATTTGGAATATTCCTCTAGTAGGGCCATTAAAATGTATATTAGACCAAATATGTGTTTCTCCAAGTTAAATTATTCTAAATGTTCCTGCTCCTCCTTCAGTTGTTATTTAGTTTCTCCATTGTTTTTCTAGATTTCAGTTTAATAGTTTCATTAGTAATTAGTAGTTCATAATAGTAATAATCAACAGCATCTCTAATTAACTGAAACAATAAATAAATAAATAAAATTTCAGAAATACTGTTTTGTGTTTTTATATTTTTTCTGCTAAAAAATACAAATCTGCTAAACATTCCTTGAAAATTATGTTTTAATAATAATCATTATTAGTAGTAAGTAGTCTACACAGTAGTCTATTAGTAGTCTTTCCATAAGTAATATTTGTGTCATGAAATAACTTAGGTAACTTAAAACTTAAAAAGTTTCTTCAACTTTTATTTTGATGGTTGCTGTGAAAAAGTTTCTGACTGTACATATTTTATGCTATAAACTGTAAAATGCGTTTTTAACATCGTAGAAATCATAGGGCTTTACACAGGCTAGCAAAGTTAGGTGGTGTAACCAACGAAATTTCAGACTCTGGCGCATCCGAGATTTCAAAAAGCAGATAAAATTGCACAACACCGAACACAGCAAAAAGACATCCTGTAATGTTCCTGCTTGCACTCATGTTCAAATGAACATTTTAAACTGTGTTTCTGCCACGCAGTATTTTTAAGTTTTAGTATCGCGATACTACCATAGTACCAGTACATCGTGCAACCCTACAACAAATAATGCTCCAAGTCTATACATCTTGAGTATAATACACTACATTGCTTGGAGAAAGAAATGTTTGTAATTACTTTAAATGATACATTTACTACTCTATTAAACATTAGTGCCTATCTGGTGACTTAAACCTTGATAATTTCAGATGAATCCGGCTAGTTTCAGGGATTATTATTAACATCAGATGCCAAGAATTCCATGTGTGTGTTTATGTAATACAAGGAAACAGAGACAGATGATTGCTCCAGCATGTTTCAGAACGACAACTTAAAAAAAAAAAAAAAAAAAAAAAGGAGCAGACGACTTAGAATAACTATACTTATATAAACAGATATATTTGGCTTAACATACATTTAAACATGCGGATGCAGATTTCCTGCGTGTGCCTAAAAAACAATTCCACTCTGGTGACACACGTAAAGACACGTACCAGCCCTTGAGACAAATGCCACGGCAAGCTGATAACACTCAAGAAAGATAAGATATCATTAACAGTCGCATTACTATCAATTGGAGCTCATCGTACTCCCAACACAACACAAAAGTTAAGTACAGATAACATCTGCACTGTTCTGCTCGATGGGTTTAGTCTAGTCCTGATAACAAGGACTGGTATGTGCAAGCAGCTCTAGCTTATTTTAAATCAACATTTGGTGGTTGAGCTGGTGATGAGGAAAAAGTGCACAGAATGAAATGAAACAGATTTGAGAGCTGCAAAGCAAAGGGACTGACACTGTTGGACAGATTCCCACAACACACCTTCCTCACTTAACCAGTTTAGACACATCATTTGAACATTACTCAAATTTTTCTAGCTCATCAAGGACAGTTTCCCATGCTTGATTTCCCTCAAGGCTGCAACAACTATAAACATGTGTTTCTCTTTTATAGATCTGGTTCCTTTCAAAAATGTTCAATCATAAAACTACTTTGACATTAGTGAGAGCAGAACATCAGTGAGGGATATTTCCATGTCTTCACTCTAATAAGCCACTGGTATAACAAAACATATGATAAGCACTGGCTTTCAATATTTCGATCTGGCTGACTTTATAAAGACAATTTAACTTCATCACTATTTTACAGTAAAACTCAAATCCATCAATGTTCCAGTGAGGGGACTTCTTTTTGTGTGTACTTAAGGGGTCTTGGGGAGTTCAGGTAAACAATAAAAGAGTTAATTACATTGGTAAGAGCTTCACAGAATTTCATTCACTCTGTGTAAATGCTTTTATAGTTAACAAACACACTGTGCCCAGGAGACAACAGACAAACAACCCATCCTGACAAGCTGGGGTAAAGGAAAACCATTTACTAAACATTGTTTCACTATCACAACAATCTTTAACTACTCTGTGTATATCCCTTGTTAAAAGCTGACTGCTAATGGTTAACTGACGTACAACATGTTCACTGATTTTATAAAAACAAACAAAAAAGGAAAAAAATCCCACCCAGATCTGATAAAAAAAACAAAAAAACAATAACAACTACTGTACCAAGCAAACTAGTGACGCACCGATTTGTTTTGTTTTTTTAACCAAAACTACTTTTTTTTTTTTACATTTAACTTAACTTGGTATGCCATTTAGGTTGTTGTGTTAGATTAGACCCATGAAGTCATATTTATGACTATTGAACATAAAACACTTTTCTGGCCAATGGTTTTAGCCCTCCAAAACTATTTTAGATCAAACTAAAAAATTCTTTAATATGTTTCTGCCAAATATTTTCAGTGGCTGACATATCAGTGCCCAAAAAAGGGCTTTTAAAACTCATACACCAGACAGTGTGAGAGTCCATGGGGCATAGTTTGTCATCTGGGGCTCAACTAAAAAGAACAAAAAAATAAATAAAAAAAACACCACATTCATGGACAAATCTAATACAAAGCAAGAAGATAAAAAAAAAAACACTGACTAAAATGAGTAGTCCATCAAACCAGTTTCCTATTGAACACGCCATACCTGCATTTCTCACATATGGAAGTCATTTAGCTCTTATACAGCGGCAGCCAGCATCATAAAGAGCAGCTCACATGAGCGAGACATTGGGAGATTTATAAGGCCACTACAATAACGTCTGACTCCAAAGAACCGTGTAAACCAGCTACGCTGTTAAGAAGTTTCCTCCTCCCCAAAGCGGCTGAGAAAGAGCAGTCAAAGCAACAGGCAGGGCGGAGACGCCAGCACAGTATAAAGAATTCCACCCTTTTTTTTCTCCCTTCCGCCCCCTTTTCCAGTCAGCTGAGGGCCGGGAGGAAATGATGTCAGCAGCTAGGCATTTTGTGAGGCCGTGTTCATCTGCTCTGTGTTTGTGTGTTCACCAAGACACTAAATAGGCTTTTCTTCATCCGCACAATTGCTGATTATGCCAGCAGGATAGCGCTTGCCACTGTCCCAGCTGCTTCAGGACACACACAGGCATCCTGCGTGCTGTTCGGGAGCAGCAGGCGTGTGAACAGAATGCAGTGGGATTTCTGTAATGAGCTTATTAAAGCAATTTCCGGGAGCATTTTTCACTGAAGACAGACTTCCACATTCGTTCTACTCCTAAAAGTCCGCCCTGCTACTTCCTGATAGCTCCACGTTTCACCTTGTATGGCGTTGATCACATTGATATTTATACTGGACGCAAAGCTTTGATCAGATATTAAGCCTGACACACCAAATCCAAAATCCCCGAGCTGCTTTCCAAACTGCTGTCAGCTGAGCAGCTAAGAGAAAAGGCTTATTCAGGTTGGCTATAATCTGTCTCCGTTCCAATCTAAAAAGGAAAGAACACAGCAGACTGAACAAGAACAGGTGGAGCTAAAACCAGTAGTGTTCAATGGCTCTTATACAATATTAACCAAGCAAAATGACCTCTGGCTAGCAGGCGGCGCTTGTGCTAAGAGACATAATAAAACAGAAATAGCACAGTATCCTGTGCATTTATACGGAACAAAACACTGAGCATTAGCAATGATGTAACTAACTTAACTTTGTTCTTTAGTAGTCAAAGCACAACTTTTTTTCCCCTCCAAACATCTTTTCCAGTAACAAGTCACTTTTTCAAGTACAATTGTATTGTGATAAATGTCACAGGTTATGAGGTCACACTTCATTGTGCAAGCTGCTCTCTACACTGAGAAAAACAACCAAACACTTCCCACACATAAAATAATCTCTCATTCAAAGCAGAAGAGTTCACCCAGAAACCCTGCATGTCATTCCAACTCCTAAGACCTTGACTTATCTTTAAAACAAAAAATTTAACATATTTTTGACCAAATTTGAGAGCTTTGACCCTACACAGAGAGCAATGCACGTTCAAGCCAGGTACATATAAGACTTTTTTTATATATATATATATATATATATATATATTCCACAATTCTGTTCCATGCAAGACTTTAATGTGCACTGAGGTCACATGGGCCTTTGTTTTTTAAAATCAATGTCCTAACAACCTTTTTGCATCTGGAATATATCAGTAATGTTGCTGTCGGTGCAGAAAAGCTCTCGGATATCATCAAAAATATCTTAATTTGTGCTTCATAGATGATCAAAGGTTTAAAACAACATGTGGGCGAGTAATTAATGACAGAATATTTGGGTGATCTCTTTAGTTATTTGATACAAGACATAGACGATTATTTCTTTGTTAAGAGTATAAATACATACATGTATACATTTAAGAAAAAATTTATGTTTATATATAAAATATATTTATACATGTATATACACACAAATACTTATACTAAATTTATATTTAATTTTTTTTTTATTTAAAGTTATTTTATATATATATATAAATTTTATATACATATTATATATATCTCAGATGCAATTAATTACGATTAATCTTTTGACAGCACTAGTTGAGACTCACGCTGACGGCACCCATTCACTGCAGTGGATCCACTAGTGAACAAAAATTGCAGATAGTAGAATGTAAATCACAAACTGAAATTACCACTGGGAAATGACAGACTTCATGTAGCTTCTTTCTCAACAAAGTCATCTCAATATCATAATACACAGCAGGATTAGCAAACTCTAGCTGGTGAATGATAGCGTTAACACTCCTGCGGGTTGAATGGCTAATCTAAAAGTAGCTTCACTCTCAGATGCTGAACGAAGGACGGAGATTAAGACGTCACCATCTGATCCAGACACTGCCAGTTCAGCTGGCCTCCTCAGGTCATTCAGCAGTAAGATTTAGCTCAGATAGATTTATTATATACGGCTGCTGTACACAATGTCTGCTGGGGAAAGTGAAGCTGAAAATATCAGCTGTGTGTGAGCGAGTATGAATGCAGAAGTTTAAAATTAAATTTCACTGGCAAGTGTAATACAAACAACCAACTGAGATGTAAAAAGCAGTCAAGCCTCCGCATCGAAACATCTGCATTCATGTGGCTTTCGAATCAGCACGTCACTTGCCATCATGTTCCCTTCATCTCCGGATACAGAGCACTCCTATGAAAGTGAAAGTGTTCAGATCAGATTTATCTGTCGCTTTTAGGAGATGACAGATTTCATGCAAAATTACGCAAATGCGTTAGTGGTTTAAATGGAAAAACTGAGCCAAAAATAAATCAGTAATATCAGTTTATTCACTTTCATGAAGTGATTCATGATCTTTGCCCTTTTCAAAGAGCAGATTCTGTTTACAGAACATGAACTTCAGCCCTACAGGACTAAAGAACATAGAAATGGTGTTATATAGGCACTGTACACACTTCCTTTAACAAACACGTGTCTCCCTGAATTTCCTGAACACTGTTTCACAAAACTCAGTCGCCACAGCAAAAGAGGAAACATTCCCATGCAGCCAAAGCACAGAAAAGCTATTTCACAATACATGAAGAAAACAGTAAACTTATGACACTGAAACACTGTATTAGGTTTAAAGAGTTATTTCTATTGGTACACCCACACAATCATATTCTGCAGCAATAAACAATTTGACAGAACCTAAATTGCATGTTATGTTGATTAGCTGAGAATTTTGATCTGCCACTTTGAAAGTTCAAGCTCTTTAATGTTGATGGATTCTGATTGGCTGTTAATCAGCAGGGGGGAAAAAAGCATTATAAAAGTGATTACAAATACTGGTAATACAGAGGAACATAACAATGGACTTTCCTTTCCTAACAAAATTAGATGATTAAAATTTTATATTAATTTTTTGTTATAATTATCATCTATAGTGCGAACAGCCCTTTAACAACTATTATTTTGAAAGCTGGTAAACTGTTTTGTTGGCTGAATTGTAAAACATAAGAGAAATTAACAAGTAACTAGTCATTAGATAAATGGCTGCAGCACGGGTCACTGCCAGTGAGGTCTTTGAAACCACTGCATTGTGGGTACTTATGATGAATGCATGCATAAACGCTGTGGCCACTTTAATGAGGCCCTGACCTCCGCACACAAAGAATTCATCAACTACATTACACTGACACCCGAGGCAGGCAAAAACATTTGTCTCTACAGCTAAGACTTTGCATTTAATGTCACTGAAAAGTTTTTCCTGGAAGAACTAATGTAGCGTGTTAACAGACATTGCCCATAGATGTACTAGAACAACCACTTGCCATACTGAGGCATTTCTGGCCCATTAAAACACACAACACACAGTTCGGTGTAGCTTTAGTGAGCCACCTGAATTCATGGCACTTCCAGCACGAGCATAAAGCAGTCATTGTTCTCCAGCTACGCAGAGAGAAACATGCCCAAGACTTTGATTAAGGTCAAGAACAAGACCATGGGGAACTCGTAAACAAGGGAAATACACACAGATCTCAACTTCGCACTGGTTTTAACCCAAACAACTTCATCACAACCTTCTCAAACAGATACTCTGCTTTATTTGTGGTTATCAAAGTTGCCAAATCTGGTCTAATAACCTGTGGCATTGTGAGATCCTACTGCTGATAGATACACTGTTTCCTAACTACACAAGATGCAACAAGATTCCAGCGACAAGCAATTTGGGTGTCCACACGACGCGACAGAATCAATCAAATATTACAAGTCAATCAAAAGTATGTGTGGGCAGGCTCTCTCTAAACACGGACTGCTCTCACAAAGAAATGGATACGTTTATAAACTAATTCATAAATACTAATTCAGAAGTACATAGTAAGTGACTGATAACATCTCATTTACAGAATACACTCGTTGGTTTGCAGCAAGTTCACAGTTTTAAAGGTCATCTTTGCTTTCGTTTAAATCTAAAGTAAACTGTTGTTGCTTTCACAGTATGGCTATAAGGTCACGTAATATGATCCTACTGGACATGTTAAACTTTGAATAAAGCACATAATCACCTGAGATTATCCACTGTCATATAGTTTGTATTGTGGTGTTCCAGCCACGACAACGTGGAAATAGAAATAGTTTCTCATTTAAAAAAAAAATCGCAGGCAATGCTAGTGAGGACCTCTTATTAACATGGAAAAAATACCTTTTATCTTGTGTTGCAGCACATGTAGTTAGGACACAGTGATATGCGTAAGAGAGTAGCTGACAAGTTTATTGACATCATTTGGCATAATAAATAAATACATTTTATGCCAAATGATGTCAATAAACTTGTCAGCTACTCTCTTACGCATATCACTGTGTCCTAACTACACTAATATACATATAGTTTATATGGTACTTTCCTGTTTCACTGTAATGATTATCAGGCAAAATTGTTAAAATGTTATGAGAAATGGTAAACTTTAACTAAATTTGATTTAAAATGTTAAAATAGTGATTTTATAATGTCTCCATCAGCAATCACGAAAAGCACTATTTGAGTCCGTTTCATTTACTCTGGGAATATTATGTGTTTGAGGCCTTTTTTAATGGTTATAGTGCTAAACTTTGCATGCTTGCGAAGACTCATCTGCCACGTGTTTTAACCAAGTTTATACATATTTTTCATAAACAAAAACTTTTATTTTGGATGCAAAACTTTACAAAACTATATATTTTTTTATTAATTTGGCATGTATTTCTGTTGAATAGCCTATATATAAACTAACAAAAATGTATAAAATCTATAAACATAACATTTTATCAGAAACTATACCAAATTAATTCAATAAACACAATGCGATTATCCATTATGCACTGGATTAGGCCTATTTCTTTGAATGACTAAACATGCATAAACAAGTGGGCCGTTAAAATCCAGTCTGTTTTATATATGTACTAAATATTTCAGTAATTTGATTTATTCAGGAGTAAAGCCTATTTTGGGCCAAGGTAAGATTTTTCGCTCACTTCCAAAAGCCTGGTGATATCTGTGGTCATCCGCCAAGCTGTATGCGTCTCCCTTGCATTCAGATCAAAACCAGACCACATTGGTAGACACTGGAGATAAGCCGCTTCCATGCTGGATTTACATCAAACGCTGATCCCTCATTTCACCACCACCAGCAGAATAATAAAAACAGACCTAACTCATGGAGCTCTTCATTGTCGTGGGGGTTTGACACCCACCAGCACCTTTTTTTTTTTTTTTTTATCTCACATCTTTAATATTGACTCAGACCAATACGTCATATGGATGCTGAATCAACATTTACAACAGACACAAGTAAACGCTTCTCAACAAACAGTTTCCACAGTTCTAAGATTAACCAACAGCTGTGGGAGGTTTCCAGCTAGGATCCCTGAAACCATTTTACTCATTCTCACTATTACTACAAAAAAACTCTCTTGGGTAAGTTAGGGACAACCCTTTCACCAAATCACCCTTTGAACTTTGAGGCAGGATGGTTTAGGACTGGCATTTACTCACAATTTAAAGAAAGCACTCGATTTCCAGAGAACTGTACTTGTTCCTGCAAGTTAACGATTAAGTTACAGGGAATAACCCAAGCAGCAGCACCAAGCACAATATTTAGATTCGCTGACTGATTATGTAGTCTATAACTATCCAGTCATGTTATGCGTACGATCTGTTACTAAATAAACCAGTTAAGCCATTAACAAAGGGTCTAAAACGTCTTACCCATGTAGAGCGCAGATCAAAGGTTTAGTGACATTTAAGGGCAGCGGTAAAGCTAAGTAAATGTTTTATTTGAGCAGACTTCCTGGTTACAGAGGTGCGAATAAAATCTGAACAAACAGAAACAAATGGACAATGCGATAGCTGGCTACATGCCTCCGGTAACGATAGGTCCGTCTAATGTCGGAGCCACGACAGGCCCTTTAAAGCCTCCTTTAAAGCCCTACACGCCAGCTAGCGGACGTACAACAACGGATAGACAGGTTATTTGTTGTAAGTGGACAAATGCGAGATGTGTTTTCGCGAAATAAAGACGTAAATGTCGGCGTACACGTCCTCCAGCGCGAGCGAATGTGAACGCGAACACACGACCGTTAGCCAACGAGTCAAACTAGCCTTTTATTTCCTCAAACACACCGGCGACTCACCTTTTAAGTCATCCACGTAAAAGCATTTCATTCCAGGTGACGGTTAAAGGCGGAAAACTCCGAGTGTGCTGTGGGAAGAAGGCTTCTTGAGGGAATTGTTTTCTCGGTTTTGTCGGGCCGTCCTCCGCTCGCTCTCTGACTCACTGGCATCCGTCTGCTCTCTTCTCACAGATGAGTTCAAACACAAGTCTCGCGAGAGTCCGCGAGCATTCTTCAAACTCAAAGCCGAAATATTTTAGAGAGCGCGTCAATCAGATCTGCTTATAATGTTTCCCCCAGAACCGAGATGTTTGCGTGTGCTCTGTTTTAATACAACGTGTTTATTCGCTAGTTATTTTTTTCCACACAAAAGTAGCCTACTAATCTGCCAAAAATAACTCGTTGAAATTCCTTTACATGTTTATGCACATAGGACAGCTGCACGTTTATAAAAGAAATAAAGAATTAGCTGCTCTAATAATATTTTATATTATTTTGTCGCTTTTGCTGTTGTATGGAGAATTGGACTGTGTCTTCTCCATTTTTCTAAAAAATAAATAAATAAATAAATAAAATCGCAAAACTTTCAGAAAATACTAATTAAATAAAAGTTTAAATGGTATATTTTATTTTTTTTTACCTCATATTCTTTTAAATTCCTTAGTATATGGTAATTCTCAACCATAAAATAATAATAATAATATTTGATGCAATGGTTGAGAAAGCCAACATACCATATTTAATACTTTATATACAATATATACACATACATATATATATATATATATATCATTTTTGATATTCTTTTTTATATATTATTTATTTGTTATTTTCTTGTGCTTTTGGAAAAGAAAGTTTCTTCTAAATAGTAGAAGTCTATAAAGTGTCTCCAAAGTCTCAAAGTAGGCTACCATGGTATTACCATTATTGTACCACACACAGTCATTTCTGTAGGTTAAGGTATTTATATTATGAAATAAAGGGTTTCATATGTCCAATAATCTTACATGTCGGGAAACCCTGGTAATTTGGAGCATCGTGGTCAAAAGTCACCCAGCGAAACAGCACAAGCTCTTAAAAACGTATTTCCATATGGAGCACTTCAGCTGCTGCTTTATGGTGTCCAAACCAGAACTCTAATTATAGAGAGTTTCAACACAAAACTTTCCTCATATGAGGTCAGCCAGAGCCAAGATAAATATTCCCTTTTGTGGGATACTGGTAAATGATGACAGGGCAAATGGTTCAGTGTTTTCTGAATAAAATAAGCGACAAATATAAACTGCCATTTGTATGCATTGCAGTAATGTTCTCCATGCACGTGACGAAAGGAATTTTCCAGATCTCAAAAACAAACCAGGAACCCAGTGTCCTCCAGCTGTGTGTTACGTCACAGAAGAAATGATGATAGGAGAGTCTCGTGGCACACACCCAGTTACTCATGCAAACAACAGCACTTCACAAAACAATCACAGCACATTTACATCTGAGTGCTGGATGCATCAGAGCTCATGTGCATATGTTTGCGTTCTCTGACACTGTCCTTTTTTTATTCTAATGTGAAGGAGAGTGCAGGGGGAAACCACTTTATCTTTATATTTCTCTAAAGAAACTGGTAGAAACAAACCATTTAAATATTCATGTGAGGACAATCTCAGTTGTTTCAAAAAATAAAACTTTACTTGTCTTTAAACAGTTAAATAGACGTACCGTAGCTAGCTTACATTTTTGCCATGTTGACAAATAACAAATGAAACAACGCAATATATTAAATTATACACAGGGAAGCACATTTCATATATTAACATTTTTGATGGTATTTAAGAAAATTAGTCATCTACACATTAGTCGTCTATCTGTAAACTTTAAAACAGGAACTTCAATTAAAAAAAAAAATTAAACCTTTCACACATCCGATTTAAAACCCGTTTTAGATTGCTAGATGACATATGTCAATTTGCATA
The DNA here is from genome assembly GCA_032359435.1 of Enteromius unitaeniatus. NCBI lineage: Eukaryota > Metazoa > Chordata > Actinopteri > Cypriniformes > Cyprinidae > Enteromius > Enteromius unitaeniatus. Next base: position 21,140 of record JAUMHI010000021.1, read on the forward strand.
TTCATTACGCCAGTGTATCATATTATCTTGCTTCTCTGGGGTCACATAATGTTATTCAATGCACCCTAATTCTCAATATAACTGTTTTCACTGATATTTTTAATGGTTTCTGTTGGGAATGAATATGAAATAGTGACTGAAATGCACGCCATTATAAGACCTACTGAACTAGCTCTACCTTACAAGATGTTAATCTAGATTAAAATCCTTATTTATAATCGTTTATAATTATATAATTGTATTTATAATTCATAATAATGAAACCAAGTACACATGATATAGACAATGGCTGTCAATTGCTGTGATTTTGGCTCTATTTGCATGTAAAATGTAAAAGATGTAAAAGAGTTAGAAGCAACATAATATCTATTTTAACTGAAAGCCCTGATTCTCTCAGCTGCTCGCTGAACAGAACAGGTGCAGAGAGAGGTGTACGCGTGCTGAGAGAACAAGAACTCGCGCTAGCGTGGCAGTACCAGAGACTCGCTGAGGTTTGTCCAAGAAGTCTCTAGATTTGTCGCTAGTCGCTTTTAGGGAAAAATGACGCCAAGGGGTCTGAATAGTCGCTAAATATAGAGACAAAGTCGCTAAGTTGGCAACACTGAATTCTGTAGCGACAACAACAGACCGCAAAGAAAGATGGGCACGCTTGGGCTGATAGGAATTGTAGTTCCCACTACCTCCCGTTCGCTCTATTCACCTGAGCAAACTTTTCTCAGAAGTCCTAACATTATAGTTTTAGAAAATTATATTGCGGTACGACGTATTTACAATACCGTTACATCCCTAATAATGTGTGGTTGTTATAAAGTGTGTATAACATAATCGGTTTCTACAAAAATAAGAAACAGCACAACTGTTTTCAGCATTGATGGTAACCAGAGCACCAAATTGAGCACCAAATTAGCATATTAGAATGATTTCTGAATGAAGTTGAAAATTATTCTCCACATCACAGAAATTGTTTTGGTTACTTGTGTAACTCTCATTCCCTGAAGGAGGGAAAAGAGACGTTACATCATTGACATTGTGGGTTCCCACCTGGGCACACATCTGAGCTTAGAAGAAAAGGCCAATGAAAATTGTCGAGTTGAATTTGCATGCTAAGCCACTTCCCCATACATATGGGTATATAAGATGGCAGCGTGCAACCACACATTCAAGATTATGCTGAGTCACAATCTGACAATTCAGTGCTGTTCAAGATTGTGGCAAGTGGGAATGTAAGGTCTCCATTTCCTCCTTCAGGGATCGAGGGTTACATAAGTAACTAAGACGTTCCCTTTTCAGTCAGTCACTGTGATGTCATGTCATGATGTTATCCCTGTGGAAAACACCACAATCTGAACTGTTACGTGATTGAGGTACCAATGCTGACAGGCAAGTGTGTCATGTACAAGAAGCTCAATACACAACCGTTCCAACGCCCTGCATGCCAGAAAAATGGGCCCCCCAGGAGTGTTATTGCAACTGTTTGGGGTGGAGCACAATGATATAACAATCATGTGGACATGGAAGTAATATAGGAAGGGGAACACGGTTATGCTTGGGATCATTGTCTTGTTGTAAGGTAAACCTTTGGCCCAGTCTGAGGTCCTGAGCAATCTGGAGAAGGTTTTAGTCCAGGATATCCCTGTACTTGGCCGCATGCATCTTTCCCTAGATTGCAACCTGTCATCCTGTCCCATGCAGCTGAAAAACATCCCCACAGCATGATACTGCCACCACCATACTTCACTGTTGGGACTGTATTGGACAGGTGATGAGCAGTGCCTGGTTTTCTCCACACATACCG
>JAUMHI010000021.1:45179-62200 GCA_032359435.1 Enteromius unitaeniatus
ATATATATATATATATATTTATAATATTAAATAAATATATTAAAATAAAATATAACATAAATATTAGATTTATTAAAGGTAAATAGAAGTAAATGATTTCTAAGGTAAAAAGAAATACAAACTAATAAAAATTACAAAACGACGAAAATGAAAACTATATATAATATAAAATATAAAAAACTAACAGAATGACGTAAACTGCAAATATGAGGCAAATCTACATTCTGTGATGAAGCAGCTGTAGAAAAAAACAATAGTGTCATTATTCAGTTCGGCTCTAGCACTCTGGACAGTTCATTCATTATAAAAGCCGTTCAATTCAGCGATAAGCAGCTCTACTGAAGACAGAGTCAGTTCAGGTCAGTAACAGTGTCAGTGTTGCCAAAGCCATCATTTATGAACAAATTGGATTCAGTAGGGCTGTAACACAGAAGATAAAAATGTTGTTAGTTTGCGAAACTGACATAATGTGATACATTTCATGTTGACATGAAATGAATGGAATATATTTTTTCTGTCAACGTGGTACGCCATTATCTTTTTTGATGAGGTCAAAGTAATCTAAAAGCGGCCTGATTATATTAGTTTACATGGATTACGTTACGGACTATTTGGAATCAGTAATGGACTACATTAGGTCTGTCCAGCTGAAACAGAATTGAGGTTTTTTGTTCTTTTACGTATCATGAGTTTCTTGCTGCTTGCATCAGAGTTTAATCTGCAGCTGCAGTGTAATAATGGACATGTATTGTATTTGTGGTTACTCAGAGAAGTTTCTGTCTCCCGTCCCTTCCTGCTGATTACTCATCCTCTCTCCACATAAGTGCTGTTGTTCAGCGCCGTCTGCCCGTCTCCATGGCAACAGGGCCCATCCCATAGCCGTAGCCCGAGGCTCTTCACTGACACACCCCAACTGAGAGGAACGGGGCCTTTCCAGAGCGCCTTCCAGAGTTCACTTCAAAATACCGGATGCCTTTTTTAAACAGATGACACATCCAGTGTTGTGCATCCCTAGTGCACATGTATATATATATATATATATATATATATTGGGTAGCTGACATATCAGTGTGTCCTATGGTGTGAAAGCAAACATAAACCTCTCTCATGCCATTTTTAACAAGAATGAAGATACACATTTCCCATTATTTGTATGTTAAGTTTTTTTCTGTCACACCATAGGACAGTCCAATTTTGAATTAAGGAATTGAGAAATCCTAATTTTAAAATGATGTTATTTCCAGCTTCATGATTATATCATTATATATCATATAACACATTTTGACCGCTGAATTACTATACAGTTACTGGATCAGGATTTTAGAATTATTGCAGTTTTAAGGAGCAACTGCTATAGTCATTGCAATTTACTAGTAATTTTCATGACATTTTATTAATTTACAAAAGTTGTCAGGCAGTCAGATTGTTCCATAAACCAAGATTTGAGTTTAAGTCAGGCTTATTTCAGTTAGTCTGACTTATTGCCTGTTAATTTGTATTAAGTAAGACTATCTGCCATAAGCCAGGCTTATTTGTTAAACTTGTTTTATGGAACAGGCCCCCAGACTGTTAATTTAATGTCATTGATATACTTTAGTTTTTATTATTTTGTTTCCATTTTAATTGTATTGACAGCTTTTTTGTCAAGTCATGCTAGTTGCTCATTTTCATTTTTTTTTCAAATGTCTATATAGTTTTTAATCAAGTAAAGTCAAGTACTTTTATTTTTACACTTGAACATCAATTTCAACCCTGGCAACTAGATGTTTTTGTAATATTAACAGTAATTAATGTTGATGATAATATTGACTAAACATTTCAAATAGAAGTCTTTTGGGGCTGCTGTTTCAGTTCACAATAACTACCATGGTTCAAGTTTTTCATGAGCAGAGGAACCAATGTTTAAGCTCATCACGTATGATCGATAGAGACATCATAACATGAACAGATCCCAGAGCTTGTTCACTCCTGGAGCACCTGTCCTGAAAGTCACCTCTCCTCGGTTCAGTAAATCTGGTGCAGGACTCGGGTGACTGCGGTCCCGCTGAGATGATATGACCCAGTTCCTGCTCTGAGAACACAACCACTTGACCAACACGCTCCAAGCAGCAGCATTACATTACTGTCCCAGATTGAGAACCTACTGACCCTCATGTTGTTCCAAGCTCCATTTTCTTTCTTACATTTATGTTTACATTTAGCACTTTTATCTAAAGCGACTTACAAATGAGGACAAGCAATCAAAACCAACAACAGAGCTAGAAGAGCCGTGACGCAGTATGCATAGCAATTTGTTTAATTTTTTTTTACAAAAAAACAAAACATTTAGAATAGAAAAGGATATTTTTATATTTATTTTGTCAAAGAAAAAGATGAAAAGAACTGAAAATGTTAGTAGTCGAGCATCATTTTGAAAATTTAATTGATTTTCCTTTTCTTCACTGTCACTCAGGTTTTTGAACAGACTTTAACATGCAATATTTAAACAAAATGTTTATAATGCATGAACAAAATCTTTTTGTAACAAGATTGTGACGTGCCATTTCCATAGTAGTGCAACGTCTGCTTTTAAAATTGGTTCCAAATGATGAATTTTTTTTAATTGTAAGCTCTTAATTGATATTTTCTTATGATTTCTAAAACTTAGACTTTGTGATAAAGGTCTGAACTCCTGTTACAATGTCGTTTCTTTTAGGTGCACCCTTGTCATAAATTAATCTTCCTTCTTTCTACATAATTTAACAAACAAACCAAAAAAAAAAGGGAGTCATAGACCTTTCCAACAATATAGATTATCATGATTAGATTCAATATAGCAAAGTAAACTTAATACAGATTAATATGAGAACAGGAAAGTTATAGTTTGTGTGATCAACAGACCAAATTTATAAAAGGCACATCTTCTAATCTAGCTCTCCATTCTTGTTCATATTAAGGCACATTAACAAAAGCGGTTTCACATCAGTTCTGGCCAAGGTTTCAGATCAAAGACATCAGTTTCCAATCACTTTTGGAACAACATAAGGGTCACTCTCATGCTTTGGGAACGGTTTCGTTTTTATTTAATTGAAAATCATAATTTGCGTCACATAACCAACCCCATGCAAGCACTTCTCTAAAACGAACATTAGAAGTGCATGATCAGCCAGGTTTGAAAACCACCAGCGAGGCGCAAAGACCAAGGGATGACACGGTTTGGGGTTTTATCTGTTTTAATTCCACTAACATGAGATCCAGATCCCTCCGCCCACCCTCCATAACAAATAACAATAATGCTGAGTGTTCGTATGAAAATTCAAAGACAGTTTCTAGGCAGCCCAATCAGCCAACTCCAGTCACCCTGATTAACTAAAGCCACATGCATTTTAGGCAAGTATCAAAAAGAGTAAACAAAACAAACTAAAAACAGATTTAGTAAGTAGTAGTACAAATAAAACGAAACCGAAACTCCTAATAGAAAACATTATTAATCAGATAAGCACATGAAAAGCATTACTTACTGCTCCGGTAACAAGACTTTTATATCAAAGTTACAGTATAAGCCATGTGTCAAGTCTTTTTGATCTTAGGTCTGTGGTCGACGGAGAGAAGATTGTACGTGTTATTCACCAATGAGAAATCAAACGCTTGACAACTGAAGTAGAATGTCTTTGCACGAGCCCAATCTGTCACAAGTATTCGTTCATACTGACATTTGGTTTGTTTCCCATGATTCTTTAGGAAAATGAAGAATTCAGTCTAAGCCATAAGAAACCCATCACTAAACGCTCCCCTAGCAAACTCAGAAAAGGGTTCATACTCGCTCCCTCTCGCACACAAATGCACCTACAGCAAAGTTGATGGTGGCTTGATGGTGACGGGCATCCCATGAGCGCATGCATGAGCACACATCAAGCCAGCAAACTACACTGCATTCTCCAAAATCCACAATTAACACATGTCGCAGACAAACAACAACAACCCTCCCCCCGCCCCCCCCCCCAAACAAACACACGTACACAAACACAGTCTTTCCTTCACGCTCTCGAATCCAAACACACACACATAAATGACGGGCTGGTGAGTATGAAGCTGGAACTGTAAAAGCGTCAGCGTCGTCTCTCGCTGTGCTGACTGAAAAGGTTCTTTGTGGAGTTGGCTTTAGTTTTCCCGGCCCTCCTCTGTGTCCTCACCGTCGGCCTGATTGTCAGAGGTCCACAGCTAAAAATGATAAAAGAGGGGGACGTTAAAAGTGTGCACATCCATATCTGTCCATTCAAATGTCACACAACATTTTTTTGTTTACATAATGTGTGTGTATACGATGTATATTTATTATGTGATTTTTTTTTATATGAACCATTTCATGCATTTCAGAAAGGAAAGAAAAAAAAAAACATTTTGAAATGGGAAGTTAGCTTTGAGGTATACTATACTATAATATCTAAGGTTTTTTCAGACTCCTATTATGATAATAATGATATTTTAGTGAGTGTTTTGTAATTAGGAAACCGTTAAAACGCTATTAAAATCAGTTGTTTGTATGATGTCCATGTTTAAATGTCGGTAAAGGGCTAATATCAGAAAATAACTCACTGTCAGATTGTCTCTAAGTAGCTGCATGATAAGTGTGCTGTCTTTATACGAGTCTTCGGTTAACTGGTCCAGCTCAGCAATGGCATCATCAAAAGCCTACAAAGGAACAAATACAAGGATAAATAAATAGTACCAATCTTAATTCTGTGTACGAGCCCCACATGCACCCGTTCTAACCTTCTTGGCCAGTTCACAGGCCTGCTCTGGAGAGTTCAGGATCTCATAGTAAAAGACTGAAAAGTTAAGAGCCAGGCCCAGGCGGATGGGATGAGTGGGCTGCATGTTGTCTTTGCTGATGTCAAAGGCAGCCTGGTACCCTTCCTGAGACTTCTGGATGATATCTGTGTACAAAACACACAACACTGTTTATGCAAGAATCATTACATACTTTCCCAGAATTTAAGATATAAATAAAGTAAATAAATCACAGATTAAGGTTTACAACATACACTACTGTTCAAAACTTTGGGGCAAGTGAGCAGTTTTTTTTTATTATATAAAAAAAAAAGGCTATAAAAGAAACAATAGATTAAAATTGGTCAACAGAAAAATACATTTGAATACTTTTAACTTCGTAATCAAAGAATCCTATAAAATCAAAAAGAATTAAATGCATCACAGTTTTCACAAACATGAAATAACCGTTTACAACATTAGTACTAATAAAACTCAAATCAGCCTATTAGAACGATTTCTGAAAGATCATGTGACTCTGAAGACTAGATTAATGATGCTGAAAATTCGGTTTTGCATTACAAAAATATATTAAATTCAAATAAATAAATTCACATGTTCAGCTAGAAAACAGTTATTGTAAATGGTTGTATTAATAACTCGCATTAAATCAATGCAGGCTTGGCATCAGAGACTTTCAAAAATATGGAAAAACAAAACAATTCTTACAGACCACAATCTTTCGAACAGCTGTGCAACAAATTATTGAGGATTTGTAGCCCATAAAATACTAAATTGAAGGAATCTGATCTTAATGTGCTTTTATATGGGCAGTTAAGTGTCCTAAAGCCGGTTTCACGCCCCTCCTGCCTTTTGATGAGTCACTTAAGCTTTGTTAAGGCGTGTTACATAAATGAAAAAATATTGCTCTTCACAGATATTTAGAGAAAAGCGCCTGTGAAAAATATGCTTCTAACTGCACTAGATTTTTACGCTTTTAAATCTTAACATTTTAAACGGGTGCCTTATTATTATTTACTGGTTACTGCAGTGGAAAAATTGTCATTTCAAAACATGCATTTTACGTTTTATTTCCCTTATCCACATGGCTGAAAAGTACATTTTCTTTGCACTTTAGACAGCTGTTAGTAACAATCAATATCATGGTGCATCAAGAGCTTGCGGTTGCTCGCATTGATCCGTGCTCGGAGAGAAATACATAAATATTTGAAAAAGACAGCAGCTCTGTTAAGAGCACTGTGCCTGATGAGCAATAATTGTTCATCTGAAGAGCTTCAGGAGGCCGCGGCCGAGCACTGCATATATTACAGCCACCCGCAGAAGCTTCAGCCCAAACCCAGCTGGACGACACACATCATCCAGACGCGGTTGCCGTGGCGATGATCACAGCAGCCAATCACACTGACAGTAGTAGGTCAGCGGCTGCTTACGCTCAAACAGACGAGCGATGTTCATTCCTCTTTAGAAAGAATCAAGCAAATCTGCAGCTTATCAATAATGCTACACAAACAGACTGATCTAGGATCTGCGGCACAGCCCGGTCCTGTTGTTTCCACAGATGGCAGCTTCAGTCAGATCATTCGCTCCTGTGCTGCCATAGAAACACACCAGGCTCTTAAAAATTCATCAAACCCTGCAGGGAGAAGCAGCAGCTCTAATAACCTCATGCATCCATCGGAAAGAGTGAGTTATTACTTCCACAGACAGACTAAGACCACATGTGGAGGGAAATCACTCATTAGCCTCATTAATGAAAGCGAGCGAGGTGGAGCAGGATAGACTGAACTGCAACAATACTCCATCCAAGACGTGATGAGACAAAAGACTGGAAGGTGGAAAATAAAACCACATCATTTGCATTGCGTGCACTCAAAAACACAACTAAAGAAGGCTAGACCCTTTCCCACATTTTATCAACGGATTCGAAATTTTATATTTTTAGAAATCGAGGCAACAAGATTTCCAAATGAATTGTTAGAATTAGACACTTTGACAATATGATCTTAATATAAAAAAATATTAATGCAAGAAGATAAAAGTGAACTTCTTTAAACTTGTGTTTTTAGATTGTCTAGTCATGCACGAGACGATGCAAGAGACAAATGCGTCCATGTTTACATAGAAAAAAAATGAAACACTTTACAATAACTTGTTCATTAATGTAAAAAAAGAAAAGCAGCGCAATCGAATAAAAACCCTGTATGTCTGACAGGCCCAAAGCTGCGGCTCACTGTTTTTATAGAATATTAACAGTTTATTGTGTTATACCTTCAGGCATTCAGCATTTGAATGACCTTAACGTACGAAGCATTTTCCTTCGTGTTATTTCTGAACATGAAATACATATTAGACAAGTCTGCACAAGGTGTAGTTGTAGTTCATGGAGTTTTCTTTTCTGCGAAGTTGATTTGTTCAACATTGTTGACAACATGTGGCACTCTTGGAATAAAATTATTTCATTTATTTATTTTTGTCTTTTAACAGGGTTTATTAAGAAAAAGTTATTAGAATCATGCTGTAGTTACATTTCCAAGTTAACTGGTTAAAAATCGTAAAAAAACAAACAAATTGCTATATCGCCCAGCCCAGCAATCAAATTAATTAATGGAGTCGTTTCTTTGTAATAAAGAAGAGATATGAGCTACAGTGAGGATATTGCATTAAAACCGTCACATTGGACATCCTTAAATTAATCTGCAAGCTGCTTGTGTCTCATGAACTAGGACACAAGACCTTTAGATCTAAACCGCCGTTCCTCATCTGCAGATATATAATTAATGACAACTCTGAGTCTGTGGCTACTTCATGAGATTTCGAACTCTATTAAGAGGGTTAATAGATTGACCTCGAGTTCATAAGCGTCAAAAACAGTCAGGTGGTTCTTTTACGAAACTCTTACTCTTTTCCAAACCCTAGCAACGTTGCTCACTATTCTAGTACAAAAAGATAAAGAAATTTAATAAGATGGAGCCATTTTCAGTCAATACTGTGAAGGAGATTTCCCATGACACCTATATCAACGCGTCCTGAAATTGTCTTCTCCATAAGATGCTGTCATATGTCGGTGTGTTCATTCTGCCTCATACTGTTCGGATCAGTGTTTGTGTTGGCGTGCGAGAGATGCTTCTAGGTAGGCAGCTAGAGCATTTGGAGTAGGGCCAGTATACTAGTTCAAGGACAAGCAAACGAGTAAAACAACATTAAAAACAGTATATTTGCAGTTATGTAAGATTATTCATGTGGACATCATTGCTCTGTTCTGTTCCAAAACCTAGTGGGCTGTCAATCTGGCCAGCATTTCAAGCATTACTGGCATGCTTTTTAAAATAAGCATGAACATGATGCTCGTTTAGCCAAATTCTGAGACATAAACTACTGAAAAAGAAACTGAAAGTAAATGATATGCATTTCATCTGACACTGAAAAGAACCGAGTATTTTATGCAACATTGTATCCCATGTAGGTTATGTTGCATTGTTTATGCTTGGAAATGTAAGGGCTATATTTTGTGCAAGTAATTTTGACTTCTTAAAGTAATAACAATAAAAAAAGCACACTTTTTTAATAAGTTTTATAAGATATGCTTTTTGATCATTACAATTTACACCATTTTAAATAGAATCCACATAGAACTCGGTGAATAAACAAAACATTTAACAGGATCCACATACCTTTCATTATTAATTAGACATACTTTTCATTCATCAAAGTTTTATTCAACCATTAAAACAATCAAGAGAAAAAAAAACAATGTATTTAGGGGAAAAAAAACTGATTTAGCAAGACACGATCGCTTACATTCTGAACCATGAACCAATTCTTGTTTTAAAAGAGAATTTGTGCAACATTCCCTCAATAATCATACATTAGGGTGTGGACGCACAAGTAAAGACCTGTTCCACTGGTAGCTAACAAGCCAAAAAAATCTGCATGTGTGTGATGGAGGTGTGGCAGCAGACACACGCAAAGCTTCCAACTCAGACCAGCTAACATTTAGGTCCGTTTCTCAAAATAAAGGATATTAAGAAAATGTGCACGTTGAATAAATTTCATATAAATGTCATTCAGGAGAAGCTTACCAGTTTTCTCGTCTCCTGTGGCGACCTCAGCAAGGTAGCGGTAATAGTCTCCCTTCATCTTCAGGTAGAACACCTGGCTCTCTGCTGGAGAAGTGCTGCGGATCAGAAACTTGTCCAGGAGATGCTGCAGAAGACAGACACGTGGATGTAAGCCTTTTTATGGAAACGCATCAAGATAACTCAACGACAAACACTGGCCAATCAAGTTTTGTTCTACACTTTCTCTATAATTTCTTGCTTTTTTATATATTTATTTAATTTAAGTGCTGAACAAGACACTGCCATGTAAACTATTCACAGAAAATATTTCTTTGTTAGAAACTGATTCATATGTACAAGCTTTACTCACTTGTCTTTCATCCTTGTTTCACAGCTGTTTGCAGTCTTTGAAATATTCAAACTTGACGTGAATAGCTTTTCATTTTGCAATTTTCTCAGTTTCATGTAATTTTGATGTGAATTGTCATTTCGTCAACTTAATTTGGAGAGGAATATCAGAACTACCGGCGAACGCACCTTAAACCTCATGACTTTAACATCCTTTATTGAATCATGTTATGGGCTTGAAATGTTGTTCATGTATAAAGTTGTTGAGGATGTAAGATGTAACATTCAGCTGGTTCTTTCTTTGCAGAAGCCAACTTCAACCTGTTAACCTCCTAATGCCAGATTAAGCATTAAATTCTTCTGGATACAGTCTACATAACATCTGGAAAATGTAAGGAATGTCATAAACGCAAAGCATAACATTCCATGTGCCGTTTGAGACGTCTCAGGCAGCAATCCAACTATAATGGCCCAGTACAAGGAGAGGCAATGGCCCTGTCTGATTCATTAAAGCCTTATCCAGTTGCGCTCAGTCAGTCTCACCTCCAGTTTCCTGGAAGAAATCAAACTCTGTATCCAGAGGAAGAGCTGATCTGGTGAGTTGTCAAACAAAGGACTCCATTGTTTTGCTTATCTAGATACACTTTTAGGCAAAACCAATGATCTCTAGCTACTGACCGGTTGAAGTCCTGCGACAACATATTACAAGAGGAGATCACTTTAGTCATTATTATGAAAATTAGTTGGTTCCAGATTTTGTACAAATTCAAACTGGTTCCGAATGAGAACCAGGGACTGAGTTCATGAGAACTTAGGCAAAAAAAAAAGAGAAAGAAATTGTTACATTTCTTAAAGTCACAATTCTTTTTTTTTATCAAATCACAGTGTTTATTTGAAATAAGTTTTCCTTTTTTTTTTTTTTTTAATGTGTCTAATTTTGAGTAAAAACTACTTCCTATTCTTCTTGAAACAGTACTTTTTTTATGATGACACGGTCACCAGCACGAGGGTGGGACAACCTGTGAATCACATGAAATCACAGCAATGACCCAATCAACTGCTGATGGACAAAACTCAAGTCCTTCCCTAAATTTCCCTCATTTGAGAAGCTCTTTCACTCGGATATACGTCAATAAAGAAAACAAACAAAAAAACCCTGAAATAAATTCCAAAGAGTACAAATGTTCCTAAGTGCAACTCTTAAATTCTTAAGAATCCATTCATATATTCTTAATTTAAATGTTTTTCCTGACTGTACAGTTATTCAAGAAAAAACACCTCAAAAGCCAAAAATAATAAGAAAATAAGAGAATTTCATGAATCTGGCTCCAGCTCTTTATTCCTGACCCTAAACCAAAAATAACCACCTTCCTGACATGATATTATTCACCATATCCTATTTAAAATGTCAAGCTCTGCCATGGTTATGATCCCTATCAGTGGTTCTTTTCGAAGCTCACCAGAACGTCTTTGCAGATGGCCTTCAGCTCAGTCTCAATCTTCTCACGGTACTCTTTAGCCATCTGCTGTTTGTCACTGCCCTCGGTCTTCTGCTCGATGCTGGACACCACCCTCCAGGCGGACCGACGGGCGCCCACAACATTCTTGTAGGCCACAGAGAGCAGGTTTCTCTCCTCGTCGGTCAGCTCCTCTCCAAGCTCAGTCACTTTCTTCATGGAGTCGGCCATGTCATCGTAGCGCTCGGCCTGCTCCGCCAGTTTGGCCCTCTGCACATGTTGGCTCTTGTCCATGGCTGCTAGGTTCTACAGGAGAGACAACATTTCAGTTACATCATCTCAGAAAGATGAATTTTTATGCAAATTTATAATCATTATAAACATTATATTGAATCTGTAATGGTTTTTGAACAACAACAAAAAAAGACCAATTCAAATCAGTGTTTGAAAGATTTCCCCAGCACATAACTTATATCTTACTGCAATTACAGTTGCATTGGTAAATGGCAGAAACGCAAATGAGACTCTGTTCAATGGACAACACTTTTTAGAAAACAGGCTCATTTTCCAAATCACCTAGAGTTAAACAGTTGGATTTTACAGTTTTCAAATCCATTCAGCCATTCCCCAGGTCTGGCAGTAGCACTTTTATCTGATTTTATTAAAAGTTCATTCATCTGTAGTTAAATCATGTGCTAAAACTAATGGGATTTTCTAGGCTGAAGTGGCCTATCAAAACCGTTTTTTGAGCGAGATGCTACAGGTCTAATCAGATTCACTGATCTATGCTAAGCTACAGCTAAAAGTACTACTGCCAGACCTGTAGATATGCGTGGGTCTGAAAACAGTGTGCTTGCTGAACTGTGCTCGTAGGGCGTGTCGTCGCCAATCAGGATCTGTCACTTTTCTGTTGCCTTGCTGCTAGTTTCTCTGTAGCTTGCTAAGCATGCTGTTTTAGCAATGTAAACATGACTTAGTCATTTTAATTAAAAAAGTAGTAATAAAACTGGAAAAAAAATTGGATTACACTCCACAATGCAGTGGTTATTTACACCTTATATCATATCTAAACATTTCTGTTACCACAGCAACGATCGAAGCATTTTAATTACATCCGTTATCCGCCCCGCAGTGGAAAACTAAACTATAACTGCACCGGCAGGATTGGATCGACAAGGAATGGAGCGAGTACGCAAAGAGAACTCGATCAGCCCGATGGTGGAAAAGCAGCTATAGAGTACAACTAAATGAGAGGGCAATGTTTCGCAAAGACGTGATCAGCTGCAGTCTAAGGTAAAATAACTCCACTTTCTCAGCTCACAGTGGCAATAGCCACAGTGCACCACTGTTGATGCATCAGCATAAAGTTATATTGTACTTTGTTAGATCATACCATCAACTCTCGCTGAAAATACAGAATTCTGGTTGCTGCAAATTGCAGACAATGTAAACTGGTGCAGGACAATATAGCTAAAATAACTGGTTAATATTTTAACAATACAAAATATTATTTATAAAAATTAGTTTTTTTTTTTTTACTTAATAAATTGTCTTTCTGAACCAATAATTATAATGATAAAGATAATATAAAAAATATTGCAATGAAGTTATCAACAATATTGATCCTCCATGCCATTATCATTGACGTTTTAGTGTGGACTTTCCTAAATTCATGGAATTAAACGCATTATTAAACTTTAGAATTATGATTATTCCAAATTTGATATATTCCAAATTTATTAAAACTTTATGGTTATCTTTGTTGCTTGCCTTTAAGCAACTTTTAGTGTCCCCAGCAATGGACTTTAACATTCTGTTTATTATAAGCTCCCTGCAGTTTTGTTGCCACTTCAAATGCTCTCCAAAAGGATCTCCAAAGTCTTGTGGATTCTGTAATAAACTGTATTTACAGTTTAAAAGCTGGAAGCTAATTTCAACTAGATCTATATGGTTTCGCTGTGTTGTTACCATTACAGTTACAGCGTGGACTTCACTTTTCTCACGTAGAATTGATTGATTATTAAAAGTGTATAGGTGTGAACAGGTCATCACAGTGTTAGTGCTTGAATTTGATGCATTCATTTCCAATTTAGCCCACAACCAAGTTTGAAAACCACTGTGATTCTCAGTTAATACAGGTACTAAATGATACATGTTGCTTATCGCATTAGTTTCATGCGTGTCACACCATGTAGGCGTTTAGTGTTTGTATGAATGACACTGAGCACCTTCTATAGACATTACTGTTGTCCTTCTCAGTGTGTGGGAGAGCTGCTTGTGATGAGCTCTGGTTCATCATGTGACATTTTCATCACCACCTGCTTTTGGGTGGTCACCAGTGTACAAAACTACTTCAATAGGTTGGTATATTATATACGTTTTATAAATGTTCATGAAAGTAAAATCCGCGAACCTAAAATGTCGCTACCTTATTTTTCACGGTTAAACTCCGGCTTTTTTTTTTTTTTTTACAGCGCATTTCACATGTGACAGAAAAGAAGCGAAAACGGCCAAAAATGCGGACATGCCTTCGCCGACCACGCCCAGTCCACACAGCAGCCCAACAGCAAGCAGCGAACAATGTTTAAACAAGACACCCCAAATATAAAAAAAAAGGCTGATCCCCTGCTCGATTTCTGTCTGATCGCGGTCCATCCGGGAATTTATGCGTGCGAACTCCTCCCGCCCCGCGCTCGCGCGTTCCGCTCTTCACCTGACGTTACCTTTCTAGCGTCCGCTTTGTTTCAATACGAAACCACGCTACACTGGCCAGCACGTTTGCCCCCGTTTAATCTAACAACAGCCTTTTAAACAATCAGCACGCATTACATTTTGCTGACAAAGACCAAAACACCTATTAATTTCCATAAGCAAATAGATAACGACACACAGACGGTCGCTACCTTCCACTGACAGGAACTCCGCTGTAACGTTAGTAAAGCGGTGAGGTAAACGCCCTACTTTTCGCCTAATGTGCCCGACATGATCCGGCTTGCCAGATATCCACCAAGACCGAGCTCGAATGCGGCAAATCACATTTTCACGCTTATATTTATACGAATAAAGACATATGAAGCGATATTCGCGTTCGTCGGAGGAGGACTCATCCTTCCGTTGTCTGGAAAGCTGAAACGGTTGAAGCGCTACGATGAGCTCAATCGCGAAAAACAGCGTTTATGGAGTCAAATAACAGACCAAGCTACGTTTTAGAAAAGAAACGCATCGTTCTGGTAATGAACCAGCCACTATTGAAGCATTTCTCGAGCGAACGCTTTGAAGCATCCCTATGGCAAGCGCGTGCTACGAACAATTTCGATTGATAAAAACGGCTTGATCAAAACGAACAGACACGAAACAGAGAAATATGATTCTTACGCAGGCAGCAGCGCAGCGGAGAGTTGAAGGAAACGAAAGTGAGCTGACCTGTGAATGAGGCGCTCTTCTTCTGCTCGGCTCAGCTGCCACTCTGCGACTGTGGCGCGCGATCCACGGGGTTTCCCTCCTGCTCGCGCTCTGCTGCTGCAGGGGCTGGGCAGGGGCCGTGACGTCAGCCGCTGCCTAGGCAACCGGCCTTTTGATTGGCGTGAGCCGCGAGGAAAGCGCGTTTGATTCCCGAGGAATCTAATGAGGATCCGACAAATCTATTTTTAAAACCTCGGGAGAGTATCAAAGAGTAAGGATATGGAGCTCAGACGCGAGGAGAAATAAAACATCTCACCTTTTTATTCCGAGGTGAAGATGACAAAAAGTAAGACTGACAGCGTGTGTAAAATCAAAGTGATCGATGAGACTTGCATGAAAAGCATAATATTAGTTTGTCTCTTTGCAGTTTTCAGTGATGTCTTAGTGTTTATTATG
The DNA here is from genome assembly GCA_032359435.1 of Enteromius unitaeniatus. Classification (NCBI taxonomy): domain Eukaryota; kingdom Metazoa; phylum Chordata; class Actinopteri; order Cypriniformes; family Cyprinidae; genus Enteromius; species Enteromius unitaeniatus. Next base: position 59,671 of record JAUMHI010000021.1, read on the forward strand.
AGGGGGAAACATATTGATGATTGAGAGATGATTCAAAACATGATTTTTAGTAAGTGTTCATCTTTGAATATTGCTAATAAAATGAAGTATATTCTTACTTTGTGAAAAAGACACAGCAAAAAGGCACTTTCTTTTGAATGACACTAAAACGCCTTTTATTTGCCAAGTTATTAAGTGGTCATCAGATTTTTTTTGCATATTAAAAATGATACAGTCAGCAGGCTTCATAGGGTTAATGTAACTTTCAGACATCAATTAGATCACAATGAAAATATTCGAAAATAATTCTAATTGTAAATTATTTTTACTAATTAATAAATATATTGATAACACTTTACAATAAGGTGTCATTTGTTAACATTAGTTCATGTATTAACTAACACGAACAAACAATGAAGTATACATTTATTACAGCTTTTGTTCATCTTTGTTAATATTAGTTAATAAAAATACAGTTGTGCATGGTTAGTTCATGTTAGTTCACAGAGCATTAACTAATGTTAACAAACACAACTGATTTTAATAATTCATTAATTTATTTATAAATGTATTTATTAATTAGAATATGATCATATACATTTGTTTCTTTATTAAATGTATTTATTAATAAATGCTCTTGAAGTACTGGTTATTCTTGGTTCATGTTAGCTAACGTTTACTAATCTTAACTAAAGAAACTTATTGTAAAGTGTTACTAATATATTTGTACATTTTAATAACTTTTATATTGACACTTAATTTAAATGTATTTAAAATCTATAATAATTCCCATTATTATTTTCTTCTCTTTATTATGATTTTCTCCACCTGAGCAGGTTACACCATACAATTACAGATACAGAATGATGGAATAGAATGACTGAAAATGTGCATATGTACAAATAAACAGCAACTCTGAACCATAAAAATTATGATAATAAAGCCAAAAATTATGATAAAACCCATAAAAATTATGATAATAAAGTTAAATAAATAGAAAACCATATTTTGCTTTGAATAGTGTATTATTTCTTTCATTAACGTTTCCCACACTGTTTATTTGCATAATAAATGACTAATGGTTGTCATGCATCAATAGTTGACCCAGAGAACCCTGACTTCATGCTTTTTGTATAGATGCTATCACCAAAAAACAAAAAAGAAACATTATGCACAAAGACAATGAAAGAGCAAGGAAGACATTATTGTCTGCTCAGCTGCATGATCTGAACACACCGCGTCAGAGAGCAGCTCGGCCTCTAAACTGGAGCAGAGGAACCAGATACTAATAAAAGCAGAATCTCAATTATCTCCCATCGAGGTCCATAAAGAGAACATGTGCTCATTTTTAACAGGGTCACATTTTCTCGTTGGAACGGCGTTTTAAGATGTTACAACCCAATTTACGGGTACAGTCACACCAGCATTGTAAGATCTTGATCCTGTTGGCATGGTTTTTGATGCTAAATCTTTATGTAATTGTTATAATGTGACTCTCTAGAGAGTTGTTGTTGCTCAATAAGCTACACTTTCTCAAACGTAAGATTCTGAGTCATAAAGAGGGATTTTTACCCCACCCACAGACACACCTACCTCAACATGCTCAGCACTGATTCACCATCAGTGTCATCGGTGAGTCATTGATGACACAGACTAGAGGTCATTCACACAAATCTGATCAATCAACAAAGAAACAGAAACACTGCTTTTGAGAAACTTGGTAAATGACTAGTGGGAAAAACAACTTTTGCTTGAATATGCCTAAGATGCACAAATTGTTGTTATGACAACTAAGTCTGATAAACTATTCATCTAGTTTCATTTAAACTGAACATTATGTCCCACTGTTAAACTGGTGATTTTGGCCCGTCACACCTTAAAGGTCTTGACCTTTTCGTAATTGTCATAAAAAATGTGTACATTTATATGACTTTTTATATAATAATAATAACTATAATATTTAGATATATCTATCTATCTATATATAAATAAATGCTGTTTTTATTACAAACTATGTTTTAAAAGTTTCAGGTCGTTTTTTTCCGGTGAGTGATGTGAAGTATTTTGTGTTGTCCTATTTATTGTAATAGTGTCTCCATCAGAGTGCTTTATTGGAGGGTGTGTCAGTCGTCCTGACTCGTCTCAACCTGCTGGGCAACTTCCTGCTGGTCCAAAGACTGTCTGCATTCTCCCGAGTGAGACTGGGACAAACAGGGATTGGCTCTGGGAAAAGTAGTGCAGTTATCATCAAAATGTGATACAAGCCCCCTGTGATCAAACGCCAGAGTTCAAGGTGGAAGCAATTATGACAAACTGATTAATAAAATGACCAAATAAAATATGAATAAATTCCTGTGTTCTCTCAAGTTCTCTTACTTAGAAATCGTGGAGGGTTCTACAGCAAAGGTCCATTTCCACTTTGAGAGACAGAATCTAAAAAGAACAATCTGGAAATCACATTAACAATTTATTTTGGAATTACTGTGTCAAATAAGTATTTGATCACTTGCTTATCAGCCAGATTTCTGACCCTCAAAGACCTGTTATTTAG
>JAUMHI010000021.1:62300-82828 GCA_032359435.1 Enteromius unitaeniatus
TTCAGATGATGCCAACCCTGAAACAACACACAGCACTACCGAACTCTGCTACTAATTTATAATGTTCCTTGTCTGTTGATTACGTAATTAATTGATCTTTACCTTACATCTATGCCACATCTACATGTACAAGCTACTACTACATATACTGTAAAACATTACCGTGGTGTAAAGCTGCTTTGCAATGAGATGTATCATAGCACTATACAAATAAATTTGAATTGAATTCAATTGAATTAAATGTATGACAACAGTTTTTATCCAAAGTTGGCTTGCAAAAACGTCTGCTAAATGATTAAATGTAAATGTAATTGTATGGAAACACTATGGTTTACACTCTATACATACACAATGTATAAAATGTATTTAATTGTTATGTATAGTACATAAATTAATGCAATTATATTAATACTGTATTAATGCACTGTGTACGTAAACAAACTGTATATCAATACAATAGCCTACAATAACATTACTAAGCAACCAGTAATGAGAACACTAGTGTGAAGCGTTGCATTTTCCCCTATTCAAAACTATACGAGTGACACGTCTTGGGTATTCTAGTCTTTGAATCTATTCAGATGAAAAAATAAACCCATTTCGGATAGCCTGAGGGATTATAACTTGTTACATTCATGTAATTCACTTTTAATATTCATGTAAGAACATCAAACACCCAAAACATTTTATTTACGATTTTTATTTATGATATACAGTATATAACCAAAAACAGATGCCTGCGTTCATAATATCTACACTCACACAATGTACAGGTTACCATATAAAATCTACAAAATGATGACAAACATTTAGTTTGACAGATAACAGTTGTACAGCAAACACTGATAGAACACTGTTTGTTTTGCCATAAATATTCATCTGTGTTTGGCACTTGACCACATGTCGCTGTCTTCTGTGGTTTAGAAATGAAATGCCAGATGCTTAATTGTTTTTGTGAAGGAGGATCTACTAACATAAACGATGGGATTTGAATTCAAGCTCCTTCTTGCGCTAAGTTTGATCATCACAACCTTGGCTTCACAGAAAATGAAACCGCAGAGTTTCCGATGGCTATCCATCTTGCATGTGGCCTCAGATACGATGTGGTTTGCATGTGAGCAAGTGTTTGTGCATTTATAAACTATAAATAAAAAGCATATGCCATCCTTTTACATGGTCCCTTTCATCCAAAACCCTGAGGTTGCGTAGAAATATTCTTACACATTAATATTTTACACTCCAACTGTCATGTCACTGACTGTACACTCATAAGTTCTGACCGAAACGTACGGTATGCATAGACAAACACTGAATAAACACACGAGTACTCAAAAAGCATCACATACACACCACATACATACATATTCATCCGGAAATGTACAGAATGTCCCAGGGCATACATTCAGTTTGAGGTGCAGCGTGCAAAATGATTTAAGCTGGATATGAAAATTAAAGACCTTAAGCGAATACTGAGGCCAAGATTCAGTCAAATATGAATAGTACTTGAACTAGTTGCTTGTGCTAACCTGAAGTATTTGTTCACAGCTGATGCTGCGGGCAGAAGGTGGACTGACTCGAGGTCTGGATAGAGCAGAAAGTGTCGGCTGGTGTCTCACAGTAAATGCTGCAGGGGTTTATGGCCCGTCATGTATGTGCATAGTAACTTGCGGTCTTGGCTGTTCAATGTCACAGTCCTACATACATATGCTTTTACTGTACAAATGATTATATGTAACAAAAGAAAATGTCATATTTTAAAAATAACAGCAGTTTCATAAAGAAAAGCATTTTTGTGGTGTGATAAATTTTCACTCAGCCACCAAGATAAACCATAAATTATATCTACAATTTTTTTTTGTCTAATACTTTTACATGTTTCTTCTCTTTTTGAAACAGCAAGATGAATATCATTGTTGTCCCTATGAGAATATTTCTGTTTTATGATATTTTCCAACTATGTGATTACTGTCAGTCCTATGCAGTGAGTATTTATGTTATTGTTATTTTTTATCCATATGCTCATCAAAGTGAAAAATTTTACCCCAACCGCCCCTTTAAGAATCTATCACATGCTCTGACATCATAATGCAATAAATGCTGAAAAAAAAGATTCAAGTAAAAAAACAGATTTGTCGCCCAAGAGCCTCTCTTTTAAATAAATTTATGTGCTGAATTGAATTGAAATACTAGCAATTATTTAATTTATTAAATTATTAAAAACAGTTATTAAATAATATGGATTTTGCCGTTTAGAAAGTTTGACAAAGTGTCACATTATCTAGTGCATTATGCACACTAAGAAAATTTAGCCTCGACTCCCTCCCTGTGATTATTTCAAGCTCATTTTGAAAGGGTTTATTTCAGTACAGGATGTGATGTCACTTGCACAGAGAGGCGCATGAACACAAGCTTCTTGTGTATGATCTCTGTATGTCCGAGTTACACAGAGTTACCTGCTCTGTGTCTGTGGGAAAATAATGTTCTCATGCGAGGTGGTCGGCCGGGAAGCCCACAGACACTGAGATAGGGGTTTGGTTTTGAAGTCCATGCTCTGCTGATATTTGAAGGAGAGCGAACACAGAAAGACTTGCTGAAGAGAGGTTATGTCTAGCAGATTCACTGCCCCGCACTGCTGGGGTCGCACTGCAACAGTCGCACGATGGAGGGGTCGCTCTTTGCACCCTCTACAAACTCTTCGAGCGACAGCTTACCTGAGGGACAACACAAGGGCAAAGGTAAAAAATAACTAGGATTTGCAGGGATTAGGTATTCGTAAGCATTTGCGTATTAAAAGCAGCTTAATGCAAAAAAAAAAATTATAATCTTTACCGATGCCTAAAGTTTAGGAGGCCTCTTCCAAACTTCAACGTCAATATAATTATCCTCTTAGAAGTACACATACTTTCAGGAAGGGTACTTTTTATTTTGCAACTTTTAATAGCATCAATTAAATGAAGAGTGTTTTAGTTTAAATGTACATTAAATGCAATTAGTTGAACTTTAGAGTGCTTTTTGGACACATTAAAAGTACATTAAAGAACATAAAATATGGTATGGACAAATTTTTACATATTTTACGAGGTGGCAAATTTGTACAAATTGGTACGACCTCACTTGTTGTACATTCATACAATTTTAGCTAAATGACCTATGAATGACCTACACCTAACAACCCCCCAAATGTACCCGTCACTGGAGTGTGAACGAATCACTCAAAATCATGAGGTCATACGAATTTGCTACCTCGAAAAATATTGGTCGTGATGTAGCGTTGGCATATCTGTGCGTTGTACATATATACAGATCTACTTAAACACATGCAATGATAAATTCGCAATATAGTGCATTTGAAATATTGTATTTTATCTTTAATGTAAATATATCTGTATCCATAACTCACTAGAGTAAAAATTACAGTCGCGTAATATTTGCGCACTTTAGTATGTTAGTCGACACATCAAAATAAGTCTATTCCTTTAAAACATGACAAGATTAAAAACATAATGATTTCAAATGTACGTTAAAGGAAAACTTTTATTTTGACATTATTACAAAATTTTCTATTTGAGGATGTTAAAAACATAAAAGTGTCTCTTTAAGTACACTTAAGAAACTTTTTATTTTATTCATATTAAATTATAATTTTTTAATAAACACTTTAAGTGCACATTCAATACAATTAAGCACACTTCTTTTTCAAAAGAGTAAAGGTACTGTAGCTCACCATCACGATTTGTGTCCATCTGCCGGAAGATCTTATCTGTGCGTTTCTCAGGTGTGGACTCATCCTCTGGCATCTTCATCACCGAAGAAACCATCTTATAGATGGCCTGAGGAAGACAACATCAAAGATCAAGCTTTAGAAAAGCTGTTACCTCACAAAACTCTGTACAGAGGATAACAGAATCTGTGTTCCACAACCCAGTGAGCTTCCTTGTTGTTTACTGCTGCCTATAAAGATTGGATGGGACTCTTGGTTTATTTCATTTGGCTTTAGCATGTCGCTAAGCTAACTCCATTTATAATTACCTTTTTCTTCCATGATGGAATATTCTGTAACCTTGGATAGTTCTGAACTGCAGTGTATTCTGGGATAGTTTCATTAGGGAAATAATGCATGCAGTGCTCCTTTAGAATCTTCTAGCAGTTGGTTTTGATTTGGGAGTGCAGCTAAGATGCTGTTAAGGTCTAAGCAGGCAGTAAATCTTATTAGATAAAATTAGAGGTCTCTTGGTTTGATTTAGAATTGGAGCTGTCACTTCATAACTTTTTCAAAGTAACCATAGCAACCGCTTTTCCCAGAGAATTAAATGAAGTGAAAAGAAAATTACAGCCATTTGCTTGCACTCAGCTGTCAGATTCAGAGAGTGCAGTTGGGAAGTTGACGCATTTCACAGATTGCTCCAACAGCGTGAAATTTTACCTAAATACGAGCAAAAGGTAATTGCCTGCTGCACTCAACTCTCCCTAATAGAGCAAAAAATCATTCGCAACTGAAAACTGATAATTGTCTGGTCCAAAAGACACGATAATAAGGCACAAGCCTAATACCAGACATTTGCTGGAGGCAGTTTGAACGTAATGATTTGCCATATTAATCATTGAAATATACTGATATGCACTATGCAGGTTGGAAATATCTTCTTTGCAAGTATAATGTCAAAAGAAATGTGTTTTTGTATACAATGGTTGATTGATAGTGATATAATTTTTATGTAGATACTATTTCAACAAGCTTGTAATATAGCCTAACATTGAACATTTATTTAAACCAGCATTATCTACACTTACACTGACTGTACAAAGTCATTTTAAATGCGCTACAAATAATCCTTATCTGTCCTTTTGACTGAATGGGCTGTGCAAATTAAATTTTATTCAGGGGAATAACTTTACATTTGGTATTTTAATGTGATGTGATATATCAATGATATCTATAGATTAGCTTTATTCAGAACACCGAAATGTTTCCTTAGTACAGAAGAGGATTGGGGGCAAGCAGTAATAAGAAAAACAAAACCTCATTGAACTCATTCAAGTTTGAGAAAAATAAATAAAAAAATGCTGCAAATTATAGATTTTTTAATGCCAAAAATCATTCGGATATTAAGTAAAGATCATGTTTCATGAAGATATTTTGTAAATTTCCTTCTGCAAATATGTCTTAATCTAATTTTTAGATATATTGATATTGAAGGATCTTTGGGAATTATTCATGGTATGTTTAAAGAAATTTGCTTTAAATTTCCTTTTAATGAAAATGCTAATTATGGTTTTCATGGAGCCCATTGCTGATTCTTCACCATGTAAATGGAAATTAGCTACTCCCATAATTTGCACAAGGGGCATAGGAAAAAGGTATAGTACACTGTAAAAAAAAATGCGTAAAAATTACTGTAAAAAAACGGCAGCTGTGGTCGCCAAAATAAAACCGTGAAAAATACGGTAACAATATTTTTTGTTTATTGGTTTATATGTTAAATCTACAGTTTAATACTGTAATTTCTTATAATATACCATAATATAACTGATTATGGTATATTATAAGAATGATAATATATAATATACTAATAATGATAATACTGTATACTAATCAATTAAAGTAGTGTAGTAAAGTAGTTATACGCTTTTATAACTACCAAATGAAAGTGGTGATGAGAAAGTCACATGATGAACCAAAGCTCATCACAAGTAGTTTTTATATAGTAACATATACAAAAGGTGCTCAGTGTCATTCACACAAACACTAAACACCATCATGGTGAAACTGAAATGTGCAAAAAATTTAACAACATTACATGTAACATACAACCCTAATAAACATAACATTTCAAAGAAAAAACATCAAATTCAAACAAAATTTAAATTGCAATGCAGGGAATTCTGGGAATGTCATTTTACAGTGTTTCCCTGTAAATTTAACAGGAATTTACAGTTTCACAGTTTTTTACCGTTAAAATCATGATAATTTTTTACAGTGTAGTTATCTATTCACAAAGTTAATAATTATAATAAAACTATAATAAATAATAAAAACTATATCAATAATATGTATTGTTGCATGCATAATCAACAACAGTTAAAATCATCCAACTCTAACCTACTGTATCTGTATGCTTCAACCGAGAGAGTCACACACCTGTACAATCTCCAGCATTTCCGCCTTGCTTATGTACCCGTTCCCGTCCAGGTCGTACATACTGAAGGCCCACTTCAGCTTCTGGTCCAAACGGCCGCGTGACGTGACGCTCAAAGCGATGATGAACTCTCTGAAGTCTATTGTTCCGTCTCCGTTGGCGTCAAAGGTTCGGAAAACATGCTCCGCAAACTTTGACGCGTCTCCGTAGGGGAAGAAGTTGCCGTAGATCTTTTTGAATTCCTCCATGCTGAGCGCGCCGCTGGGACAGTCCCGCAGGAAACCCTTGTACCACTCCTGGATCTCATGCTCTGTGAAGTCTGTGTTTTCTAACAGGTCCTGTATCACCTCGGGACGGAGCTTGCTGTTCTGTTTTCCCATGCTGACGGTGTAGTTTCAACTAGATGTGAAGGAGAGGAAGAGAAGAACTCTTAGTAAAGGTCTCACAGTATGTAAATAGACTACTCTTATTTTAACTCACCCAGAGTAAATATAAATAGGTTCAAATAGGACACAACCTACACACTCTTAGATATTCATCACACGTTTATCAGAAGAAGATTTCGGTGAACGGAAAGAGAGCAAGTCATTTTTTGAAGCCAAGTCCATGTCTAGAAATCATGAAATGGTGTTGAGGTGGTAAAAATTAGGTCTAGATGGATTTTTAGTAGCTTGTTTTAGTACTTATTTGACGTGGGTCATCTTAAAACCCCTGTGCTAAGGCCCCGTAGTGTGCCGTGGTTTAGGACCACTGGCAAATAATAAAAAGAAAATAGTCAGAATGAATACATCATTATATTCTTTGTTACACTATGCACTTGTAATTCTGTTATTAATAATTTACAACAATATATAATGTATTACAATGCACCCTATGAATAATTGTAATGCATGACAACCCTTTATAATGCGTTACGCATGAAGACTTTAAGTAAAGCATTGCTAAGATCTTTTTAAATATCTACACTGTTTTTCTTCGACATCAGTGAAATTAAAGGGAAAGCAAAGGAGGCTTTTTTTTTTCAAATCTTTACTTCCACAGAAGTTATCATGAGAAAACCCCCCGGTAATTTCACATGTGAAGAAAGATCAACAATCTTTTCTCAAATTTGCCACGAGTCTACCATTAAAATTCAGAGATTCTTACAAACGTAAAAAGGTTTTTACAGTTTTTTCTAAAATCCATGATCTGATTCTGTCCACATTCATTTTATAACTCTATACACTGTGAAGCTTTACTTTTATTTTACATTTATGAGTGAAAATAGCTTCAAGGTAAATCCTATAAACATCCCACATAATCCTACCATATTGTCGGAGCCTACTGTCACTTTAAATCAAGCATTTTCTCATTTTGAGTCTATTCCTTTTGGATTTTTGGAGACAATGCAGCACTCTCAGTTAAGTCTCGTGAGCGTTTCGATAAACATACACATGACTAAACCCTGAAGGGATGAGTCCCTCACTGTAAAGGTACTATTATGAATGCAAAGCACACATATCTGCTACGTATCTAAAATTTCTCTTCCTTTTCCCATCTGTCAACTGAACTTTCCATTGGTAGACCGCAGTGATGCTCTCATCTGCTGCAGTGTGTGTGCGAGTGTGTGTGTGTGTGTGTGCAACTGCACCCGAATCATTTCCTGATGCAAATCTCTCATAAAACCCCACGTGCTTGCAGCCCTAAACACATATGATCTTAAGAGCATATATTATGTTCATTCTATAAAATGGGTGCTTTTCCTGGTTTATTTTAATACAGCAAGAAGAAGCTGGGAAAAAATAAAAAAAACTTAAAATGAAGCTGGATTTGTGTAGTTGTATACAGAACATATGAACATATGAAAACGGCATAAACAATTCATAATAACAGTCATTTTAATATGCATTACAAATATGTGAGACACAAATGTTGTAATGACTCTTTATTATCATCCACATCCACTGAAAGTGACGGGGGAGAAAAAAATAACATTGGGGAGATTAAAAGATGGAGAAACTGAACCTCCTCTTGTAAACAGGAAGCAGTCCATCAGTTTGTCTTTCACTGCTCCTCACGTAGCGCTTGAGTCCATCCAGCTCCACGCTATTTATACAGCCTGCTTATTTATGTCGCATTTAACAAAAGGATGTGAGAGGACTCAAATAAAGATACATATAAAATCTTTCAATTTCAGCTCACATTTCTGTTATCTGTGCCTCATCTGTTTCTTTTTTAGTGTCTGCATGTGCTTGTAGGAAACTGTCAGTCAGAAATAGTGAAACAGCTTTGATGCTGAAATTAATTAGGCAAATAAATGTCATTCAACTTGTGGTGAAAATATTAATCATACCGATCATAAAGTGTTCGTTCCGCTTTTGGTCATTTTTTAAAAATAATTTTTGTATGTAATTTTTTTTTTACATTTCAAATTGAGATGTATTCATTATTTGAAAGCTGAATAAATAAGCTTTCCACTGATGTATGATTTGTATTTGGCAACATTTGCATGGACAATATTTGGCTAAAGATACAACAATTTAAAAATCTGGAATCTGAGGATGTAATAAAATCTAAATATTGAGAAAATCACCTTTAAATGGTCCAAATGAAGTCCTTAGCAATGCAAATTACTAATCAAACATATCGTCATGCAACATGATCTTTACTTAATGTGCTATTGTTTTTTACCATGAAAGACAAAAAAAAAAATAAACCCATACAATGTATTGTTGGCTATTTCTACAAATACATCTATGCTACTTATGAGTGGTTTTGCTTCCAGCATCACATATGTTATTAATATAACTAAATATAATGACATTAGCTTGACATTCACTTTCTCTGAACAATTACTATATTCTACCATGGCCTAATCAAGCCCACTGCTTATCCTCATATACACTAAAAAGCCCCTGCTGATTGTTATATCCCCTCTCGACAAACTAGCACCTTCACACACACACACACACACACACACACACACACATTTCCTCCACCCATCCGGTATAAGCATCAAAGCACAACAGAGCGATTTGTCCACAGCAGACTTCTGTGCCGCCCCGTGGATAAAAGCACTGTGCAGTTTAATTGCTTAATGGATATTCAGCATTTGTATTAGTTCCACCTATTGCCATGGTAACAGACAATAATCTCACTGTTATTGAAGCACAAAACAGAAGCGACTTTGTATTAAAAACGAGCCTTCAACAATGGGATTTATGGATGAACACTAGAATGTTTCTTTCAGAAGAAAAATAAACGGCATACATTATTCTGAAGTTGACTGCTCATGTTTGGTTCTGTCTCTTTTCTGATCCATCTCAGGATGGCCCGTGTTCTTGCGCACCTGAGCTTAACCCGTGTTTTTAAAGCAGAGCCGTTCGCAGATCACTGATGTTCTCGGACTCCAGGGTCAACAGCTCAAAGATCTCTATCTCAAATTAACCCTAAGACTCTTAAAGCCTTCAATAGCCCTGCGGAGACGTCACGCTTATATAACACCGGCCCAAAGACACAGGTGATATCCTGAGGACAGGTGACACCAAAACAATCTGTTTTCATCAGCACAAGAGAATAATAACTCTCAAACAAGACGAGACTGGTTCAAAATAACCAGCTGTATATAATATATATAAAGAGTTCAGATGCAAGCTATAAGTGATTTTTTTGTGTGATCATGATGGCTCTTTTCAATGCGTGAAATAACTGAACATAATCACTGGAGCTTGAGGGAAAACTTCTGTTAGAAGAAAATTTTAAATTTAGGAACTTTTGCATATGAGCTCTTCATGTATGTATGTATATATATATATATCCGTATCAAATGAATTCACAAAAGTGAGTTTAAGTTTGTAGAAAGCACATTAAATCTAAGTTAAGTGTCTACTTTTAAGGTTTTAAATAAGTTTTTGGAGAATAAAATGTCATTTGGTTGAAATAATGTTACATTGTCATTTAGTGTAACACAAGATTTATGTAAAAATTCAAACAACATGCTTATTCTGATCTTAAAAATATATGAAGTCATAAGGAAGAATATTATATTTTATTCTGTTTTAAATGAGTAAAACAATCTGACAAATAAGCAAAACTTATAGGATAGTGGCACATTTAAAAAAATTTAAATGACAACGAATTAGTATTTTGGGAGAAAGTAATTTGTCTTTTAACGTGTCAAACACAGATTTCTGTTGTAAATATGCCTGACAAGATTGTTACACTGAATGACATTGTAGCGGGTACATTTATAAATCAGGGAAAAATGTGTGATATTTATTTTTCGCTCAAATAACAAAACAAAAACAAAGCTGAAATTAATTTAAACTGAATTTTTCTGGGGGGGAAAAACAACAATTTAAAGCAGTATTACACTTGTAGTTTTTAAGGATCAATCCCTTTTTTGTATAAATATATATAAATGAAAACAAAGTACATGCAACTAAACATATAACTATAAAAAATATGACATAATACATTCAATACATACAGTCATTTGAAGGAGCCATTTTATCGGATAAGTAAAAAAAGATTGATTACTTAAAATGAATGAATGGACAAGACAAGAAGTTGTTAGAGGTTAAGAAAATCCATTTAAAATGATTCATGAGGAACAAATAGACAATCAATCAGAGAAAAGGGATGAAATGTGGCAAGCTGTAATCCAACTCTGTCAATAAATCAATCAAATATGAGCATTACGGGCTCAGCTATTTTAATTTTCACCATTAATGGATTTAATAATAAAAACTAATGACTTATGACTTACAGAAGCATGAGCCATCAGATTGATGTAAGAGATTATTCTCACTGGAGTGCCTATACAAGCGATGGAACGGGGCACAGGAAGGTGCAGGTCATGTGATTCCTCCACCCTTCAAAACCACAGAGGCCAAATAAAACCACGAGCTCTGAATTTAAACTATGACTGTGGAAAATGTCAGAGCTGCGTTCATGAGGGGGCTACAAAATTAAAACTCATCAAATGCTCTCATAGTTTCCCCGTTCTCTCCCAGACTGATGAAAATAAACAGAGCACTGTGTAAGAACAGCATTTCTGTTATCATGGGCACATCTAGTGACATTAGTCAATGCGGAAATTTCCTTCACATCGGCAGTCATCGACAGCGCTGCATTGACACTGCTGTGTATAATAAACGTATGCTAAAATTACAATCAAGGGGAAAAATCAAGTCAGCTTTAGAGGGCTGTTGGCTCAGAGCTAGCATGTGCAATATGAGTGTCAGTGAATAATGTTTAGTTATGAGTTTCATCGATCTTACTCATAGATATTAACTGTATGCTAACCCTTGCAATACTGTTGGTTTCTGTGGCTCGGTGCTGGCAACACTTCACCTCAATCTGCACTTGATATCTGTGTATCTGGGCATATGATTTCACACACGTTTTAAAATGTAAACTTAAGAGTAAATTTGGTAATAATTAAATATTAGCTTGAAACAGTAAATAATAAATAAAAGAAATTATTAAAAGAGTCTCTATACATTTAGCTTTTGGTCTTATATTAAGGGTTTGAATTTTTCACATTTAATCACATGATCCCTCATGATGTGTTAATGCCAGGCCTTTATGGGCTCATGAAGACTGTAATGCTGTCACACATAAGGCTGGAAATTAATAAGCTTCGGGCAAAAATGCCACCAAGATGAATAAAAGTGTCTCAGGAGCAAATTTTTTAGTTTTTTATATATTAATAACATCTGATTTGCTGCTTTTCCTTAAAGTGGTATTTCATGTATTAAACAGAAAAGCTATTTATATTTTAGACACAATATTTTCAGTCTTGTCTCTTCTGATTCTGTCTCCAACAAAAAATTTTTAAAACAAAGCCATAGCTAAACCAGGTAACACAGTGGTGTTTGATTTCAAAATCTGCATTTATATAAAAAAAATGCATTCAGTTCATTCGTTGTTGGAAAGAATAAAATGTAATATTCTATTGGTTGATAAACATGCTACATTCTGGAAATTGGGTCGAATACATGCTTATTTCACAATTTAAAATACATAAAATATGCTTCATCACGCAGAAGCTCGGAGTCCAGGTCCGTGGGCGGGACATAATCGCAGCGTTTATCCAATGACCGTCTAGTTTCAAAGCACTGAAAAAATAATGTTCAAAGCAGCCGCATTGAAGTCCATGGACGCTGGGCTTCAACGAGGAAATGCACTGTGACGCTACGGGAACGTATGAGAAGAAAATCAAGTCAGCCGACCTGCTATATCTAACTGATTCTGAACGAACTCATCTTTGAGATGAACGTTTTCTAACGCATTTTTAGTCAATAAAATGTTAATACAATAGTACATAATTTGACCACAAGCCATCGTGGGAGTGAGGAGGGCGACTATCACGCTGACTGAATTTAAAGATGAAATAATTTCAGTGAAATCTGCGGGTTCATTGTCTGTTGTAAAAAGTGTACCAATGTGTGAAGCACAAACACTTTAAAACCAAGCAGGTGGTCAACACGTCAAATTTGTGTGAACAACATTACCCATGTACCCAAATAGCTGTTGAACTGACAGGATTCTGCCCTTAAACCAGTATTCTACCCGTAAGTGTTACGCAGGTCCTGATTTTACCAAGTACTGTGTGTCCCTAGGTCAACATACATTTTTTGACCCTGGGACAACATTTTAATGCAAAAATATAGTCTTGACCATATCTCTACACATTAACCACGAGTATTGCCTGAAATCAGACGAAATTATAGATGACTGACACTGATGTACATGCACCAAACACTTATTGTAAGCCTTAACTTCAAAAAACTGTAAACTGTTTCTTCAAATCTGATTGGTTAATCACAATGTTGACCCAGGGACATCTTGCACTTGGCAAAATCAGGTTAGTGTAAGTCTTACAGCCAATAAATACTAATATTGATGCAAAACTGCTAAAAACAAACTAACTATTAGCTATTTTTGCCTGATTACAAATTTGGCCTGATAATTCATTGTTATGAATATAGTAGGCTTCCTTTAACGTCACGTTTAATTTCCTTTTAGCTAACTGGCTAACAGATCTGCTTTCCCTCACAATCTCTCTCTCTGTGTGTCTTTGTACCTGCAGGATTAACTCAATGTTCTGCAGGGCTAATCTGAAGCGGTAGGGTATAAATATAGACTCATGTATGTTATGTAAGGGCCACTAAATATCTTATAAATAATAATAAATAAGTAATAAAGCAGGTATACTGTACATGTAGGATTTCACTGCTAATGTGTAAAATGCAATAGTGTGCTCTTGTAGGTCTAAAATCACAAATGCTTTAAGACATTCATTACTGTAAATATTATGAAATATGCATTGTAAAATCAACCCTTTATGATTAAAAGTATACAGTTTTTTTTTTTTTTTATAAATTGGAATTATGCAAGCATAAGTCTGTGATTGTTGACCTTTTCTCTCAGTGTGACCTCTGCTAAAATCTTTGCCTTCACTAAACGGTTTCAAAACACCGGCAAATGAATGAATGAAACATAAAATAAGTGAAACATGTCAGATTAGCATTTGTGCAAGTATAAGAAGTCAAAAGCTCGAGGAAAACGACCTCCTAAATGATTCGCTTGTATGAGAAAAATTCAGTGAATGTACTTGAAAGTAGTTATAAATATCACTCACTTTTGGCTGACTGTACCGAGGTCGTTAAAGGTCCATATTTCCTGTCTAAAGAAACAGCAACTCTGTTTTAATACACAGACTTTTGACGTAAAGCATTTTTGTCTCGTTCAAATGTAAACGTCCAGCCATCAATCTGAACCTGTTAACCGCTTGTAAGCTATCCTTGCTTGACCTCGACACAGTCCTCCATCCATCTGTGAGAACGGCATCAAACGCCATCACCAGCCATGCTGGCACATGCTCTCAGTGTAAATATTTGCAAAGCCCCTATTTTTGGAAACATTTTTTCGTGCCGTTTACAGTTTGAAATCATGGTCAGTTACAGCAATAGATGCTTCACATGACGAACACAAACAGGAAATGCCTTTGCATTACAGCCTCAATGCATACAATGTAGAGGAGCTCGAGTGTGAAATCACTATCTCTTAACACCACGGCTCATTAAAAATGCCATTACCATCACTCTGTGAATGTTTGTACTTGAGCTGAACATTACAGTAATAACTCTCAGCCTCATTAAAAATACACACAGTCCTCGTAAGATTCAATCCAAATGCCGCCTCCATCGTGCTCCACAGAGACTCAAAAGTCCTCAAGACTGAGATAAGTCACAGGATATGCTTTTCTCACCTTTATAATGAAGCTGAAGCTCAGAGAAGTTAGACGTTTTGTATTTACACTCTTATGAGGTGCGCTATTAAACAGAAGACTTTATTGGACAGAATTGGTCATATGACTCCATAATATGTGTAATAATATATTTTGAGATTGATATATGGAAGATATAAAAGTTATGTAGCTTCTTATAAGATAGATAGAACTTTTGTTAAAAGTAGTTTCATATCAAGCACAGTACATCATGATAAATGACATATATGGCATTTTTTTGGGCATCTATTCCTCGAAGAACCTTTAACATCCTTGGAACCTTTCCATTCCATTTCCTGGTTCTTTCTAGCTGAAAAAAAAACACTCTTTAGGCTTAAAATATTCTTCACACTAAGAAAACATGGTACTTTCTGTTCACGGAAGGTTTTTTGAAAGGTTCTTTTTCTGAAATGATTACAAATATAGAAACTCTTTTTTGAAAGCTTTATCAGCGTGTTGTCTAATATATATGTCATCTCAACTACCCACCGACTGATTGAATTGAACAGATTTACATAGCGTTATACTGTTCCCAAACAGAAGCCAAATACAGCCAAAAGTGCCTGTAGCAGGAAAAACATTCCCCTTCTGACCCACCTGGATGCACTTCAGCTTCACCTGTTGGACGTTGTGATGTCTCCAGCTTTCTTTCCTCCTCTCTTCCCTCTCTCTATCTCAGCTCTGTACGTCGGCAGCTCTTCACAGGAAACTCTCTGAACAGACACTCCCCTCTCCCTTTCTACATTTCCTTCTCTATCTCTCTTTATTTCTCTCCCTCTCTCTGGGGCTTTACTAAACTCTTCCACAAAGCCGAGTCTCTGTCTCTGTTTCCACATCACATTTTTCCAAGCGCCCACTTGTGCGTTCTCAAAAACCCTCTCTGAGCAGAACGTGTGCTTTCTGTTGAGCCTGTCAGATCTAAGATGAACGTCACCGTGTAACCTGCATGCCACAACAATGCAAAAGAGAGAAAAAAGAGCGCTTCAACAACTTCCTGCAACATGAGATGTTGTCTTAAGTGTTCTCAGAGCCACTTGACCTGAGTTCCCAACTGCCTTTATCTGATTCCTCTTCTATTTTTCAGTTTGCTAGTGACAGCCACTCAATAATGAGACTTAAGTCACTTAGAGTCACTTATTTCCTCTTTCACACATCCATGTGACTTTGAAACAATAGAGTTATATACTGCATTGTCTTCGCACAGGCAGCACTTTAGTATAGGGACCAGTTCTTACTATCAATTAGTTGCTTATTAGCATACCTATTATTAACATGTTAACTGTTTATATAGTATTTATTCTACCTTACAATTTATAAGCAGCAAATTTAAAAGAAAAAACACTATTTCAGAGTTAAGAACTGCATGCAAATTCAATGCTTATCAATTATTTGTGATTAATTGAATAATTTACTAGCAATTTCTGAGTGAAAATTTCTTCTACACTCTTTGTTTCCCTAATGTATGTGTCTAAATGTATGTATCTCTCTCACTATAGTATGTAATACTGTCTACATGCACTTTAAAGTGCATACGATGCAGCTCAAACTCAGATTTGGTGTTGTTCGGGTGATGCTCAGATGTTCATCTTGTGAAATCAGGTACTGTCCCTCCTCTAAGCCTCATGTTCCAGGATTTATCCAAAGCCAAATGATCTGAAATCCACTCAGGTCAGTCGCCTTCCAGCACTCTTGTCAGTTCCAGGTTGGATAAAGGAGGGATAAAACTGAACCTTCATTCTCCACACAGAGATGTCCTCATCCGTTCAAGCAAAAGCTTGCTTCCTTTTATCCAAACCTCACAGGATACTGAAAAACTCTTTTCAGTTTCACGTCCACTGACATCAGTGCACCGCCAACATACACCAGACTTCACCTGCAAGAAAAACAGCAAAACATTCACAAATAAAACTCACCTCAGGTGGTTGTTCTGGTGTTGTGCTGTAAGGTTTTAGATGGCCATAACCCGGGGAGCTCGGCAGGGAAGAGGCTGTTGGTGTGGCCTCAGTGTTGATATGCAGTCACAGGTATCAGGAACAAGCTTTGATGCAACCAGCAGCTCCAACGAGAAACTCAACAAGACTCACCCGCAGCTTACTTCAGAGCACCAAACTGCCTCCCACAGTGACGTCAAAGCTGCTGGTCACATGACCAGCCTAAAGAGCCTATGAGAGAGCCGCCGTTGCCCTGGCAACAAGAACTCAGCATTGACTCTTGCTGTCACTCCTTGAGTCCTTCTTAGAAAGTCAACTATATAAAGTAAAATAATATAAAGGAACCAGTTGAATATATAGATTAATTTTTTTATTGAAATGCACTTAAAATGTTTTACTTTAAATGAATACGTATGAACAATTATAGAGCCATTTCATTCAGAAACACATGCACTTGTTGCATTCTTATTAAAAAGTCAGAAAATGCAACTATATAAAAGTAAAAGTTTTTTTTTTAGATGCACTTAAAATGTTCACTATAAATGCATACATATGAACAATTATAGAGCTATTTCATGCAGACACACATGCACTTGCTGCATTATCAAAAGTCAGAAAATGCAACTATATTAATAAAAGTTAAATAATATGAAGGAACCAGTTAGGGAAAAAAGAAAAAAACATCTCTCTCTCTCTCTCTCTCTCTCTCTCTATATATATATATATATATATATATATACACAATGCGGTCAATAAGTATTTGATCACCCTGTGATTTTGCAAGTTCTCTTGGAGGGGTTGCACTGGTTGTATGATACAGTGTTTGGTTTTCAAGAAAAACTACACATTTTGTTCTGCAAGGACTTTGTTGTCATGATCACATTGCGATGCACAGGACAGGAGGAGAGGTTTAGCGTTAAGAGCAGACGTCCCTCACATTGGAGGCCATGCTTTACTTAAGCAGATTAAAGGGAAGTCAAAGCCTCCTCTCATTAGCCTTAATGTACAGATACTTTTTAAGGATACTTGCTGAGTCATCAACATGGCACTTGAATTACACCCCCAATGCTTTATAACAAAACACGGGTGCACATGCAAAATACAGGCGATAGCATCTCACGCAGACATCTGTGGTGTGATTTGCATTTGCAATCTGTGAAACATAATATGTCATAAAACTTGCATAACCAGCGCTGTATGTTGATGTGTGTGATCACATCCTGGTGCTGATATATTGAAGAGAATTACATAGAGAATGCACTTTAATACATCCCAGGAGACTAAATAATTGAGTTCTGTTGTTTCATTTACAGTAAGTCTTAGCTTTGATTGATGTTGAAATGATGAAGAATTTAATGTGAAATAGTTCCCAATTAAATTGTTGCATGGAAGACTTTCTTGGCACAATGTTCAGAGTTGGCACAAAAATTTGAAAAATGGAAGGCTTAATGTTAGCAAAAGTCTATCAAACGAGAAACTAAAAATTATCTGATTTGTGGTTTTGGCTTTTCTATGGATTTGAATGATTTTGAAAAGTCATATCTGACTTCATATTGAGCTCTTTGACTTTTGATTGCAGACTTTGGTGTCAAGACAACTCTGAAGCCCATTTGAGACCTTGTTGAGATCTGTTATGAACTCTAGAGGAGACATACTATATGTGAGATTACCGGGGACTTTTTTTGGCGGAATCGTATGAAAAACAGA
Organism: Enteromius unitaeniatus; assembly: GCA_032359435.1. Taxonomy (NCBI): domain Eukaryota; kingdom Metazoa; phylum Chordata; class Actinopteri; order Cypriniformes; family Cyprinidae; genus Enteromius; species Enteromius unitaeniatus. The sequence goes on from JAUMHI010000021.1 coordinate 80,351, forward strand.
AGACTTGCGCAATAATCTCCACTTGATCTTCATTACATATCATTGTTATCAAAGTGAACCAATTTTAAATATTAAGTAGATCTCATTTCTATAAGAGTATACAAGCTAGAGCAAGTATACTTCTGTTTTTGAAAGGATCTGATGGGAAATGTTCATAATTAGAGCTCTTTCTGCACTGAACTTTTAAAACATTATAGTGAAATTAATGGTGTATTATTCCCAGGAGAAAACAAATAGAAACTTAAAAGTCCCATTCAGTCTCCATTGCATCTCATTACTGTCTGGGAGAAAAATCTGAGATACTAAGAGTTTCGTTTTTCAGGGTAAAAACAAATTGAGAAGAAAAAGACTTTGACTAAAGAAAGAATTTGATAGTTCCGTATCACAGAATTTTGGAATCTCTTATTAAACTCTATAGTAATATGATATTTTAAAGGTCTTTTTCTCAGGAGTAAAAGCCAAAAAGTGAAAGTGACTTGCAAAATAATCTCTATTTGATTTTCTTTACATCCCTATGAGAACTGACTAAGGAGGATAAAGGAGATCTAATTTCTGTGAGACTGAACAACCTTGTGTTTTTTTTTTTGCTGTAAGATTACATTTGTGGTCTTGGAATAAATTGCTGAAAAACATTTATGATCATATTGAGCCCCATTAAATAAACTGTTGAAACCTTTAGAAACTCTGGAGGAGACATGCACACGTAAGATTAACAAGGTCTTTTTTTCTCAAGAGGAAAACCAAACACTTCTGAGGTTAAAAATGTTAGAAGTCATATACTGAGATAATTGTATGAAACACTTTAAAAGACGCAAGTAAAGTTAAGGAAATAAAAGCAGCAAGAGACTTAAGCAAAAGTTTGATCTGTTTTTCATTTCATTGCTCTCAATTAGAGATATTATCTGGGATATTTTAGAGATATCATTTGTGATTTTTCTTTCAGAGATGGTTCTCCAGCTAACAGGATAAAAACTGGCCTTGTCTCTTCTGTAATGTTGGGGCACCGCTTGGCTCTGAGCCGCAGCTCCATCAGTCGGTCCATGCACAGCCACGGGCTCTTATCTTTAGATAACGTCAGCTTTAGCATGGATAATGAGAGCTGTATGGGAGGGCAGAGCTCTCAATGATTATCTGTTACCTAACCACCCGCTTACACCCCACAGGCATGCTCTGGAGGAGCTGCTATTTCAGTCAGAGGTGAAGAGTAGTCCAGGCAACTCTCCTGCTGTCATTGCTCTCTGTGTGTGTGTGTGTGTGTGTGCAGTTTTGTCCTTTACTCACTTTGCTCAAAAGACAAGGCTTTAGAGGGTTTATCCTGTGAACACTTTGGAAGACTTCAGTTCATTTGAGTTTTGCAATGTCAGCAAAAAGGTGATGGTGATGGTGTGATGATTTCCTGCTAACATCAAACTTATTAATCACAATGAACTCAGACTGTGGTTTTCATTTCTAGATGGTCAGCAGTTCCTAAATATTATACAAATAGCAGCCTAGTCTACAGGAAATGGAGTGCTGTATAGGGATATCAGAAGGTTTTTGGTTTAATGTCTGAAATAAGGGTCTGTGGTGAACACAAGCTTTAGATATTTTCATGTTTTTATTCTGTATGGCACAAAATACACCAATGATAGATAATTTTTTAATAACATTTTAAAAAAGGTGGTTGATAAGTGTCTACAGAGGTTGTCGGGACATTATTAAACATCCTTACAGTGTACATATTAACTCATTAGATCATTAGTCACTTTCACAGAATACTCTGACTGAAAAACAAAGGCTGAAAGAGTTGTTAGAAATGTAAAAATGGTGACAATGAAGTCATATCATTGTGGTGTATTTTATTTATAGTGTATGTTTAACTTTTTGATCCTGGCGATTCTATTTAGGCTTTAAAATTCTTTTTAAAAAAGTTGTGCTCATCTGTGAAGATTATCATGATGAACAAAATGTTTAAGTACTTCACAGCACTTTTTGTTTTGGCTAAGTCAATGGAGACTTGAGAATTTGTTAAAAGGTCATGTAAACTTTCAGGATGGCCTAAAAAAAAACACATCCCTGCAACCCGAGCGACCCGAGTCTTACCTAGAAACATGCAACCTCTTTTAACCTGGAACTTACGAAACTTACTAATGAACTTACTAACTTATAGGCTAATATATTGAAGACAGACATATTGCGAGATGTGAGGTAGATAAAATTGCCCCTATTATGGGTACTAAAAGGTTCATATTTTGGTTTTGGTAGTCCCCAACAACAAGTCAAATTACTTTCATTTCCGTTCATTTTCCTTTATCTGATTTGTTCGGCTCCCAAACAATTCGGTCAAAGATTTATTTTCCTAAACTCCTCCAGTGATTGGTCGATTTCATTTAAAGCAGTGTTTGTGAGCTGTTAACGCTCCTGTCACGGAGCGCACCTCTGTGGCCCTCTCCAGCAGTCAGCAGCGGGAACCTTCTCCTGAGTATTAGTTCCCACCCG
>JAUMHI010000021.1:82928-97788 GCA_032359435.1 Enteromius unitaeniatus
TTTAGAAATGTAAACTGATATTTCCAACTGACACGCTACCGCAAAAGATAGAAACAACAGACTTAAAACCATTTTTGTTGGTGAAAATACTAGTGACCTAAGACTTTTGCATATATATATATATATATATATATATATATATATATATATATATGCATGTATAGCCTATATGTGTGAATGTATGTGTGTGTGTGTAAATGTGTGTTTTCCCCCCAATTTTTTTTTTTAAATATTAAAATATATATTTTTGGAAAGTATTTATTTGGTTAATTATTTGTTTCCGCGCTTCCCTACTATACATACAGAATCGCAGAATGCAAATTCTTTGATTTGCAGTATATTACCTGCATTACCTAAAATATGGTTACATTTGTCAGAATGTTCAATTTTTAACCAAATCCCACAATGCAAAGTTTCAGAGCAGGTCCTCATACAGATCATGCTAGTTTCTTAAATAATAAGCATTGCGCACTGTGCATTAAATGCAGTAAGCAGTTCAATACTGAACACAGTTTTATCTATTGCATGTTTTTCATGTACAGTTTGCCCGGAACCTGCCGTATAAAGTAAGCACTGTACTAGTATTCTGTCCCCTAGATCCTTTAACTTTATCAGGGGTTATCACGTTCCTTTGTGTCTCTCCAAGCACTTGGCATCCTCACACCTCTTTCTCTCTCTCTCTCTCTCTTTCTCTTTTTTAATATTGCCTACTTTATTCATTATAGTCTGGCACCTTCGGTACCAAACAAGACGTTAATGTGCTTGTGCCCTTTCCATGCACTCTCTCCAGCTTTCTCTTGTCTTCTCTCAGCCCCCAAAGACGGACACTCAGCTGACACCTGAGGGGCCATAGCAAGGTCACAGACACCTCATGTCTTCATGCACCAGGCAAACAAGCTCACTATCTCCCTTTTTTCTGTCTAGACAGTGATTTTAGCACAAATCAATCATGCTGTTGTTTGTGTATTTATCTCTGAGATTGATTTTAATTGGTAGTTCACCCTAACATGTATATTCTTTCATTCTTTCTTTACTTTAACCAAACCTGAATTACTGTCATCTTTTTTTTAACATGCAACAGAAAATAGGATGTTTTTAGTAATACCTTACCATATATTTTATTCTAAGTTTGTACTGAGAATTTTTATATTTGGGTAGACTATTCCTTTAAGACAGAAACTGATAAATAACTCTGTCAGCAAGAACTAGAAGGTCAATTAGAAAGGACGAAATGAAGCCCAGGTCCGCACTGCTCCAGCCAATAACACCAGCCAATGAGCTGTGAAAGTTTCTACTGCAGATATATAAGATCGTGTTGTCTGGCTGTACCAGACGCTTTGTATCAGCCACCTTTTTTTTTTTTTTTAAAGCTGTCCTTTAAAAAAGACACAAGCACATTCTGATATAATCTTCGACGAGGCATCAAGCTGTAACGGCTGCATTAGCATGTATAAGATAATGTATCTGATTCAGCTCCTGATATACCGATCTGACTCTCATCGTCTTGAGCTTAAAGTCCCCTGGAGTCATAATAAATTATATTTCAACACTCTGGAACATTGTGTTTATTTTCTTTATTGCGGCATGGGAGTGATTTAGACTGTGCGTCCCTTCTCAGACCTCTCAAACTTTGAGAACAATAATAAAAAAAAAGTGTTTTCTAGACATGTACCATTGTAATGCCATGGTGTTTTCTGCAGTACAGTTAGTGTTGTTAATTGTAAATACCTAGGCTTTAACATCAATTATTTGACAATGCTGGGTAAAAACAAGCTCTTTCCCTTTTTTTTCCCCCCCAAGTATGAAACATTTAAGAAATGCATTTACATTATTTTATAACAAAGCTTTTTCATTTTGAGTCATGTAGTGTCGCTACATAGAGTTTGAAGGTTTGTAAGGACACCATTAAAATAGACATCAGTGGTTTAACTGTAATGTTATGAATCTACGAAAATGTTTTTTGTGTGCGAAGAAAACAAGAATAATGACTGTATTCAATTTCTTCTCCTCCATGTAAGTCTTCGACACTTTAACAAGAGTCCCACAACACATGCACTGCCCCATGTTTATAAGCAGAGGAAGATGCACGCTGTACATAAAGCTTCTTCATAAACATGTCTGAAGAGTTTGACAGAGAGGATGACTTGCTATTTTTAGCCTAAAGCCTTACTTATTTGAACCAGAATATAAAGATGATGAACTAAGAGCGATGGACGTTCTACATCACAATTCCGGCTCCTCCGTTAGTAGCATCACACACATACATTGTGGTACTCGTGTGGCAAAGATGGAAGAGAATTAAAATGCAGAATTAAATAATTATTTTTGCTCATAAAAATATTCTTGTAGCTTCATGAAATTGCTGTTGAACTACCAATGTCACATGGACTATTTCTATGATGTCCTTACTACCTTTCTGGGCCTTTAATGTGTCAGTTCCCTTGCTGTCTATGGAGGGTCAGAAAGATTTCAGATTTCACCAAAACTATCTTAATTGGTTTTGCCAAGATGAACAAAGGTATTATTGGTTTGGAAAGACTAAATTTTTTGGGTACACTATCCCTTTAAATATCACAGATAAACTTATTCATGGTAGTTTTTTTCAAAGTCAGTGACTACATATGTTTTATTTGATAGACTGTTTATAAACCTAGAAACACTACTATCTTTTACATCACCGAGGGTCAGAATATTTTTTTTTCCGTTCAACTTAAACCACAAATTGTTTCCAATAAAGTTACCAGCCAACATATTTATTCACCTAAGCCAATTTTTTACTTGCATTTGGCACTTGGCGAGTGTTTATTTTAGACCCTGCTAATATAGATACATTGATTATAATACGCATGAAATGAAATCAACACTTTTAGGCAATATTTACCAAAAATATTTGTTAGCTGTTAAAAAGGCTGTTAATAGATTTTGGAAAAGATTCAAAAAGCACTCTTGCTAATCAGCCAATCTGATATTGATTATGAAACTGTCAAATTGTCCAGTTTAGTAATGATTAGATTGACAGCTAGATGTATCAAAAATACCATGCTGTTACTTTTCTGAACTGTGATGTAGCCACGGTACTTTTTTGTGAAGGAAAAAGCCCCTGTCATAACTCATCCCACACTGCAACACTCTCTTAGTCGCTGCCTTTTCATTCCTTTTTTTGTCCTTTTTTTTCCCTCGTCAGGAACACAGCGGAGATTAAAAATGTTCTGCTGGCTTTTCTTTCCCCCGTGAGCTCTCCGTCTCGCCAGCCGATTGAAAACGACACAGACGGATAATGATGCGGGTGAGAGACGGAAGTTTTTGCACAGGGAGGGGGAGAGACATCCACCCACGTTTTTCATTTCCATATTTTATTGTGTCGTAAATGAAATAAAAGAGAAAATGATGCTGTTTACCTCCGACATGCTCCGCTAGCATCAAGTGTTATGATTCCCCTCTGTGCCAGTCCCCCTCAGCGGCCCCCGCCCTGCATGAGAGTGTGTGAGACGGTGTCTAGCTCTGGCTGCAAAGCACTTGTCTGAGGGGAAAATGTGATTGTGGCGGGGGTGGGGGTGTTTTTGGGACTTTGTGTTTTTGAGAGAGACAGAAAGATGGCGTAAGGGGGGTGTTGCCTCATTCTCCGTGTCTTGATAAATCAATCTTGAGGCTGGCAGACGAGGCTAACACCACAGAGACACTCTCAGACTGGCACCATTCAGCCCTGAAACCCTGTGCACACACACATCCAGACAATAATGAGACCCCGGCACAATGCGAAGATGCACATATTCCAAATCATAGATGCAAATACAGGCAGTACACACACAGACACTGCAGTTCTGGGCCTGACAGTCTTTTTCATGCTTTGTTTCACACATGAAACATCCTTTGATAAGCATAAGCCATAAAAATGCTAAGCACTTGGTAAAATCTCAAGCTGCATTCTGATTGGCTGGCTTTGCTTCCCCAGTTTCTTTCGCACCGGTTTATTTCCAGAACTAAAAGTACAGTACTAAAGTACTATATTTTCCAGTAGGGTCTAAAAGGATTGCATTCATGATGACAGTGACTACTAAGTAGTGACGTAACCGGTCGACAGCAACATCATTTGTGCGTGTGCATCATCTATTACAACCTATTTCAGTTTAAACATCAGCAGTGTATTGGTGTAAATAAGCTGTTTTTATTGATTTGTTAACCGCTCTGAAACCGTGCGCCTGTAGAATGTGAAACAGTGCCACGTTTTTACTTTAAAAAAGTAGCACTCGTGTTTTTTTAATTAAGTTATAGACTTTTGAAGTTTAATCCCATTATGCTGTATAGTAATTCCTGTTCTCTGCTCTTGAAATTATAACTAAGATGTTGTTTAATGCTATTTCAGAGATATTCATAAGTTTTTATGACTTTTTTTCTTTCTTTTTAAGGACATGCAGGATCTTTTTATTCACACACGTGCTGCTACATATGTTTTACAGTTCGCATGCATCTATTTTCAATTGCAAGTGTGAGAGAAACACTCACTCCATCCAGCCTTGGATTTATATTTATTGTTTGCCGCTTTGTTGCGTCATGCCTGTTTGGGCAGTTCTCAGACAGAAAAATCTGCAAAGTGGACCCAACTTTATGGCAATAGTCAAAAGTCTGAAGGAGACGTTTGCCTGAGGCCTGCTATAGCCAGTGCCACCCTCCTGAACGCTCAGCCTGCTTCAATTGTGTGTGTGTGTCTGTCTGGCAGGGGAGGTTTAATTGAGCTGTGACTCACCTAATGGAGAAGGCAAAAGGCTTGTGTCACACTGGGTGCATGGCAGGATTGTAATGAATCAGTGGTCGCTGAGGGCAACAGGTGTGTATGAGTATCTGTCCAGTTCAGGATGGCCAAGTGATAAAAAAAGATAAATGTTAAAAAGGATAGTCTGAGTGTAGGTGGATGCTCTATAAATAGGTCCTGCTGGTTATCTGCGGGTTTGTGTTTGTATCAGTGTGTGTTTGAGCACTGTTTAGGTGGCAGAATATGCCTGAGAGGATGAAATCTGAGGTTGGCACATCCGGCTGATTCACAGCTCCTTATAATAAAGAATAACAGAATGAAGGGGAAGTGAGAAGGAAATCCTTCATGGGAGAGCAGATAGAGAGACGATGATGGGTTTTGGGACCTTACGTAAGATAAAAGATTCATCAAATATTCTTGCTGGGTTATTACGTGGGCACTCCTACGCCAAAAGCAGGAACTATGCCAAATATTGGCTGAACAGCATGAGTGCTTATAACAGTCTCTATTATTTTTTGATGCTGATGGCAGTTACTTAAAGGCTTGTTAAATCAAGTGCGAACTGGGGTGGTTTGCCCCACCTACTTACAGACTATAGTTGAGGCGATGAAAGCAAATACTATACTATTTTTTTTTTGCTTTTTATTGCACAAAGAATGATTTATGAGTGTTAAAAATGTTGTATAACCAAAACAAGTTAGGTTACAAGTTATTTAGAGGGTTCATTTTCAACATGAAAAGTGTTTTATTAAAAAAAAAAAAAAAAAAAAAGAGAGAGACATTTTTTTGTGGTTGCAGAAGGCAGTTTAGGTTGCAGGACCTCAATAAATTTTGTCCTGATATTTAGCTTTTAAAAAGTTGACTTTTCTGAAATTCATTGTATAATTCGCACACTGGCTGTTGAGTATGTGTGGTTACATAAGACAGCTGGTTACATAAAGTGTTGGGACTGTGAGTGAGGAGGTTATCCTAAGTGTTGCCAGAGACAAATCTAAGATTAAGATTAGGGTCGGGAATTGGGGTTAGAGATTCTCAGTCAGCTTGGGTCATAGGGGGACATCTTGAAACTGAAACTGAAAGATCATTTGTAGGCAAATAAGTATCTGTAAATTCCAGCAAGTTCATTCCTGCCTAGTGACAGTGATAGGCCATAGCAACAGCACACAGGCAGTGCAGTAGTGGGAACTCTACTGATTTCACTCTCTTCAGACACAAGAAAGAACAGAGTTTAATCTAGTAAACACAGTTAGGCTCCTTGCTCTCAATTTATGTTCTTCATCAGCTCCCAGCTGAGGTGTGTGCAGTATGCTGCTAGTGAAGTACCTGTATGTCTATGTAATACCATAAAATTGTAGTGAAGGAGGGTTTAGGTGAGTGTCTAGGATAACTTGTTTTTTATAGGTTGTGTAGTGTGCATGTGCAGGCAGCAGTGGTTGTAAAATTGGGCCATCTTTAATGGCCATACCTGCATAGTACTTTAAGCCAATGCCAAAAAAAACAATAAATATGTACTAGGCAAATCTGTCATGTCATCAGTTGTATCTTCAGCACTGGGGTACCACAGGGTTCGGTACTTGGCCCCATACTTTTCTCATTTGCACTTAGAGCCGTAATGCATTCATTGCTCATCATATAGTATGCTGCTTATTCTCAGCACATCTCATTTCTTTCTATCGGTCTCTACACCTCTACACCTAGTTTATCTTGTCATGCTTTTCTGACATATCAAGCTGCTTGCTGATTCGTGTAATGTAAGTCTTCTTTTGAGCCAAGAACCTCATTCAACTTAATAGAAAGTTCAGTTACAGTCTTCTTTCCCAGTTTCTTGAAAAGAGTTGGACTGACCCTAGATTTTGCTGACTAAACTACAACAACTGGCCTTTCTCAATGCTTTATGGTCTGCAATGTTGCCTTTCTTGGCCACTGCTTAATTAAGCACCTCATCCAGGCAGTAGTTATTTCATGGCTCGGCTAATACAACTCACTTCTTGCTGGCCTACTTGCGTCTTCCTAAAGCCCCCCTGAGTGCATCCAGAATACCGGCACTTGACCTGTATTTAACCTCCATAAATTCTCTTATGTCAACCCTTTGCTCAGGTCTGTGCTTTTGGTCTCAGTAACTGCAAGAATTACATGAAAGTGTCTGACCTTCAATGCTAATGTCTAATTGACTAATTTGCCTTTTAGTTTCATCCAAGGTGATTTAAAATACACCTGTAGCACCCTGGGAATGAACTGCACAAGGTTAGTAATTCTTGAATCAAACCTTGGGGTATTTTAACCTACAATATTTGTGTTATCAGCTTAGATCTTTAAATATTAAGCTACATTATCCCAGTGGTGCCAATAGCCTGGTCTCCTACTACTGTCAAACATCCATCATCCATCTCTTCCCCCTAAAGGGTTTTTGCTTGTTCAGGTCTAGAATACATCATTTCTGAATACATCAAGTGCAAGTTTTATTTGTCACATGCTCAGTTGAAACAGCCCTGAAATGTTTTCACACATTGTGTGTTGGGTCTCCACAACGTGGCTGTAAGTGGAACGACGATAGTCTGTGGGTGGAGGTTTCACCTCCACTGTATACGTGTTTGTGTGTGTGCACTTGTGTGTTGCCCCTCAGCCAAACTGCCTTTATCTGGCATGGTGGGAAGTTGTTAGATCGTTAATCAATGTCAGAAGAGCAACATGCCCTATGGCGTTTCTCGTCTCAAAGGAAAGCCTTGCCATGTGGTTGTGTCATAATGGGAACGCATGGGCAGCCATTGATGGGAGAATGCAAGGATTAGTCAGTGTATTATGTTAAAGCTGAGCCTCAAGATTCCTATCTCACAGAACCTTTTGTTTCTCATTCAGTCAAGACTAAAATGCATTTATATATCTCTTGAATGGCCTCAGCTACAGATGTGCATTCTTGGCCTAGTTTCGAGGAACAAGACATGACCTGTAGAACAGATCTGTGGTCAGATGTACTGATATGAATGATTTGTGTGCTGCAAAATGACATATCTAGTGTTTCTGTACAAGGACTTCTAGATGGTGTCAGCTTCTAAAAAAAGTTTTAGAAAGTATCAGAGTCACTTGAAACAGTAAGTTGCAGAAATTATGCAGATCAGTTCTTCGCAATACTGTATTTTCTCTGCAGTTGTTGCTCTGAGGCCCTATCTTCCATTTTCAGTTCGTCATAGCGTGCCGCGGCACACTGGCCGATCTCCAGAGAGAGATATCCGTCGCATAGAATGCTGACACAAGGAGGAACTGTCCTCAAGAAGAAGAAGAAGAGGAGCGAGGGAGCGTCTTGGCTTGTGCGTGCTGGCTGATATCGGAGCTGTCAGTCAAACAATGAACAAACTCTGTACTAGGGACAAAAAGAAAACTTCTTCCTCCACATTCTTATCGCTATAAATCAACTCCACTGCTGTTCGAATTAGACCGTTAAACACAATGTCTGTGCCAATCTGCATACACAAATTAGTAGTCTGTCTCCTGTTCACCTAAATATTTTTAAAACCAGCTGGTTTGCTCAACCCTGAGCTTTGTATAATTTCGCAGCCTTGAGGGTCATGCTCACTAGCCAGCAAGTAGACATGTTTCTTAATGAGCGTTCACGTAGTTCTTTAGTTTAAACACATTTGGACTGAGCGCAACAGAATGGAACAGAATGCAGAGGTCTTGATATGCATTTGTAAAAGTTGGACTATTGGAAGACTGAAGTGTTTCAGCTCAATCTAAGCAGTTTCTGAATGTATAAATGCACCTCATGAAACATGTCCAGTCGGGGTGGAGTGAACCTTAAACCATCGTCAAAGGAGTCATAACACCCTCAATCTCATGTTAACCTTGAGTACCTATAGAATAGTATTGCATCCTTCATATCTTCAAAGACTAGTTTTATCATATTTATAAAAGAAAGATAAAGCTTTATGATTTTGTAGCGTGCCATGGGCAAAGCTGAAGAGTCGAGAGCCTTTGCATTCCAATTGCCAGCGAAAGACAGAAATTTGATGCCGTTTTACTTATAGTACTGTCTGCTGTTCTGAATGATGACCAGGATTTTTTTTATCTCTGGGACCGCTCCATCTTTCAGTTTCAAGCAATGTGCAAATCCAGCATCAAACTGGGCCTATTAAACATTCATCACCAAAATGATGGGAACAAACAAACACACTTTCCGAAGCTTGTACTGTACGAACCCAGGAGTGTATTTGGCACAGCAATACTCATGTCATGTGTGGTTTTTTTGAAACCTTGGCCATGTTTGGCATGAGAATCCAACTCATGCCAAAGGGGTACCTTTCAAAACCTCCAGTTTTGAAAATATTCCCTATTCCTGACTTTAGGGTCAATGTAATGTCCATGCAGACCTCTACCATAGATGACTATAGAGTCTCTAGTTCCTAACGACTGTCAAATGTGGCATTGATGGATAAAAGCCAGACTGTCATGTTCAGAACTGCCCTACACATACCCATATTGTTCGCTTTGTCTTTTTTCTACACATTTGTACTTTTCGCTAACAATGTTTCGTTTGCCTTTTCTTGTTGAGCAGGCTTCTCTTCTCCCCGTTGTGTTTGAAGTGGAGATGATTTTACTTTCAGAGGTGTGCACGCCACCCCAGTTATATTTATCTCCAGACTTCAAAGTGCCACCCTGCTGTGTTTTTGCATCTGAACAAATAAAGAAGGTTGTTTCTCCAGTGCAGCCTTCCATATGGCTCTCTTCCGAAATGAACCAGCCAAGGGGAACGGGAATCACTTGTTCAAATATAATCGTGTTAACCAGTTTTCTCCCTTTCTCTTTTCCTCACAGTTTCTCCTAAGATGAAACTCCAGCACTCCTGAAGAAGGATGACACCCCTGGCACATTGGCTAGGATGGTGCCTATGGGCATCTGTGTCACTCACACGCCAAGCCTGAAAAGTGGAAAGAAAGACAGTTCTAGCAAACACGTCGAACACTTCCAAGCTCTAAAGTGAAACTTTGCACAGTTGGCCATGGCTGCATTTCCATGGCTTGGAGGATAGGATACCTTGTTTAGCAAGCATTTTTACCACAGTGAGTTTTTTAACTGGTCATTTAGTGAATCCAGCACTTCCTGACACAGAGGGTTTATAGAGTAACTGCCACACGCCAGCTGAACTGGAGGATCCAAAATGGAGGTCACACAGCAACACTCTTTCTACCGGACTGGTTAAAGCTGCAGTTGAAAGCATTACTGCAAGGGCAGTATGCAGGCAGCTGACTACCCAGCCACAAATAATAACACAGGTAAGAATCACCTTTCCCCTTTGATAGGTGCCTTAAGTAATGGAAATATCTCCTTAACACATGACCAGTCATTTACTGTACTTTTTTCTTTTTCTATCCACAACAACAATAATTCGAATAATAATAATAGCAGTAACCTAAGTCTTAGTACTTTGCTATTACATTATTATTATCTATTCATTATTATCAGCAGCAATAATTAGGTTGGAAAATATATTTACTGTTGTACTGCTGCTTAGCCATTTATCGGAAAAAATTTTGCTCAGTCTAGTTCACCCTTTGCCAGGAGTTTCATTGACAGGCAATCATAACACAAAATCTGCCATTTTATCAGAAAAAACAAACCAGACAGGAGAGTAGATTAACACTTGAATTTAAAAAAACGTGTGTTTTCATCGTTGAAACAAGATACCTCCTGATGTTCATTTGTTTATTTTGTGCTATAAGTAGTAGAGAGGAAAAGATGATAGGTTCATGTGCCACTTGAATTGAGGCACTACAGCGATCTGTCAAGGCGCATTAGATTTACGAGCCACAAAATGCTATTTATTGTTCGAAATTTTGAAGTTGCAAAAATGTGAAAGCTGAGACTTTGTTTAATAGCAAAAGTAATCTGCTTTGTCTTGTCTGGCGGCACGTTGTTAGTGTCTTCTTTGCTCTGCAGTATATTTTTGAGAGTATCATGAGTTGACATAGTAACAGTAAGTAAGTGGGCCCCAGTCCTTTCGATGGGTCAGTGAGTCACACCTTCCATAAATAATTTGACCAACATTGTCTAAAAACCACCTTGTTAATAAAAACGTTCAAGGCTTTTTTCATGTGGCATTAAAGAAATAGCTTTTCTGTAAAATCTCAGTTGCTACTGATTGCTGTTCAGGTGCAGATTTACTTAGGGAAGGGTTTGCCTCATTCATTCATTTATTAGGTTAGGGAAAGGAGTTAGGCTGGACTGCCACTTGTACCCCTTTAAAAAAGGCACACAGCGTCCTATGGGTGTTAGTTAAAGTCAAATCAAAAACGTTATGTTACTTATCAACAAAAAGTTGTTTAGTTCACCTATATGTTTTTGAGAATGCATGACTTTTCAAATGCAAGGAGTCCCAATCATGGTGGTAGGCTTGTGTTTCACAAAAATCAAAAAAGAGACTCTTTTCAGAAAGTGAAACTTCTGCCTTTGTTCGGGGCCGGCCAAGTGCTGACACTGAAAATACTAGAGTATCCAGCTTTTAATATCAGATGTGGAATTTGAACTTGGACTGGAATTTGGACACATACATCCAAAAATTCCTGAGAGACCTGAGGTAGAGGATATTGTTTTAACAACTGGATGGCCCCCAAGCTGAGCCGGGGTCACAATGTTCTGCTATTTTATTCATCATGGAGAGAAATGAAAAACCAGAACATTCTGTTCAAAAGCATGTGATGGGCTCTCCAGCTGAGGGGAAAGAGCGCCGGCCCATGGTCCCAGGCAATCTGTCAGTCAAAGAAATCACAACAGAATCAAATGTTTCAACTAGCGTAGCCAAATAAACACTTTAATGTGGGTTTGAAATTTAACACAAAGTTCCAAACCTTCAATACTTTTGTGGATCACAAAAGAAAATGTCAAAATGTTGCTTTAAAATGCACCATAAAGGTAGTGACTTGTCTAGTGGTCTTTACGCTAAAATCGAACATGGCACATTAAGACACTTCGCCTAAACATGCCATATTTGAACAAATAGAATTGTGAAGGTTCAGAAGATTTAGCCAATTTTGTGGATTTAGTTTTTTCTCAGTTTTGTTGTATAGAAAAGAGCAGCTTGAACATTATTCAAAATATCTTATTTTCTGATCCATGCAAAGGGGTTGGGATGCCATGATAAAACCAATTCTTATTTACTGTGACCTGTTGAACTAAAATACAAAATGCCCTCGTTTTATTGCTTTGAAACATTCCATAGAGATAATCCTAAAGCCTAGTCAATGTAATTAGACAAATGCTATAAATAACAACCCAAATATCACGTGATATCAAGTCGCTTTTCATTTAATATCAATTTGAGCTTTTTATTCCAGTCAAAGAGATGTATGCTGCCACTGTTTTTCTGTTGATATGAGTTAATTTGCTCATGATTTTGCCTAGCAACAGAGAGCCAAGCTACTCAGTTTTGATGCTTGTGCTTGCTCACACACTTCACTCACACATATACCATAGTCTTCGTGGAGTAGGAATTGTGTTGGTGTTTCATGGCAGAGGCGTTTTGAGTGTGGACAGCTTCCAAATCGATTCCCGTCATTTTGTGAGCCCACAGCTCACAGGTTTGCGTAGGGGAGGTTCGGATAGGTTGGGGGAGTTTAAAGTGGGCTGAATGCCGGGGAATACGGCACCACTAAACAATCAATATGGGGGAGAGGAAAAAAACAATTGATACCCGCAAAGTTAAACTCTGGTTAGCTGAGCCTGTTTTAGGTTATGGCGGTGGACCGACCTGTTTTAAAGTTGCAGTCTAAAATGTTCCTTTTAAATCTTTCACTTTAAGTTAAAAGCATTTCAGATTTAGCTTAATAGTTTTCAACTTTAAAAAAAGACTCACACCAGCTATATGTAGTACATCGTCTAGCCCTTGTCTGTTTTACATTTTACTCAGAAATGTTAATAAAGTGAGAACATATTGCGACGGCTGCTCCGTCTCGCACTTTTTAACTCTGTTCTGCTATGCATGCACACTTAATTATCCGAGCTCAGCCGGCGGAGGTCATTCGCTTCTCACCATGACACACACCGCTCCCCCTCAATGTGCTGGGGAATTTGGCGCAGAAAATTTCGCAGGCTTCCTCGCTCTTATTTTCTTTTCTTAATAAAGGAGCCAAGACCTGGAGGCGGCGACAGACACAGACTGAGGGAGAAAGACAGGGAGGGTGTTGAAAGTGACAAAAGATATAGCGTGATGTGTGGGAGACGAGGTCCAAATAAGATTAAAGGTATTAAGAACAAAACTCATTTCGCAGCCTTGGAGGAGAAATCCAGCGGAGAAGTACACAAGACTTGTGTAATGCGACAAGACGTGTTATCCAAAACCAGACGGAAAAGTGTCAATCCATTTTAAGAAGCGAAATGCACACTGTTTGTGGCTAATAAATTGATATGCAGTTTTTGAAGGTGGTGTGTGTGTGTTTTCTTTCCACTTTCTTCTGTGCCAGCTTAACATGCACAGGCAACTACCAGTAAGCTGGTTCATAGGTTGATTTGTAAACTCC
This sequence comes from Enteromius unitaeniatus, assembly GCA_032359435.1. NCBI lineage: Eukaryota > Metazoa > Chordata > Actinopteri > Cypriniformes > Cyprinidae > Enteromius > Enteromius unitaeniatus. The sequence continues at coordinate 96,186 of JAUMHI010000021.1, forward strand.
GTGATCAAAACATTGCTTGGGGATCTTACCCAGCTTTACATAGCAACTTTGTCTCAACCAATGATGGGATTTGAGGGCAGGACTAGCCGCCATTTGAAGAAACCTGTTTGTAAACAGTCATTCTTTTCCATTTGATGATGCTATTGCTAACAGTGACCAGACATACTTAATTATTGAAGTGGCCATGTAATTAAAATGGATGTTATTAATAAACATCCAAATAATAGTTATTAAAGGTAGCACTTTAGCTTAGTGACCAATTCTGACCTTTAACTAGTTGATTATCAGCATGCATATAAGTAGCATATTGTTTAATACTATTTAAGCACATACGAATGCCTTTAGACCCTTTACATACACCCGATACATAAACTTAACAACTATACTATTAATAAGCAGCAAATAAGGAATTTATTGAGGCAGAAGTTGTAGTTAACAGTCAGTTAAATATTCCTCAAACTGAAGTGCGATCTCATTAATAAAGAATAAATTATTTTTAAAATGCACATTTATCTTCATCCAAATGTAACCACTTTCTCTGAAATGAAAGTTGCAATGTAATCAGAGAAATAGGCTGGCCGTTAGAGAGAAATTTGACATTTCACAGGAAGATCCATGATATTTGCATTTTAATTAAACACTACAAACTCAAAAAAACTTTAAAAGTAAGAATTGTTCACAATAAGATGTGTTTAGAAAATTGATATGGAGAATTTCTGTTACACGCTGACTTTATAAGGCCTTTTCGGGCTATTGGTCTGGACCAATAGAAGAAACTACACATTTTGTTCACTTAGTGTTGACACTGATTTTTAACACCAAACCTAAAGATACAATACAAAAGGCACAAGAATATGGTCACAACTTGACTGGACAGCTTTTATGATGGATATTTTATAACCTTTCTGAACATCCAGAACAATGCTGCGTGCTGGGATAAACGTACTTGTTTTGTGTGTACATATGGAGGTATTTTTTACTAGCTAACAAAGTCAAAACAGCATCAGGAATTCCTCCACTGTACATGCATCTGCTGCAAGAGACAGCGATTCTGACTTCCATATCGAACATAGTTCCCACACATAGTAGAACCAGGGATGCTTCTGTCTGTTTTAAGGATTCATCTTGTGACTGCATCGTAATATTTTTGGTTTGGTTGTATATCTTTGGGCTATGTTGCATTCATCTTTTAATCAAACAACACCAGAGTTAATTTGGAAGTGTATTCTGAAAAGGGGGATCTTGGTGTGCTTGTTTAGTTTGCACCAAGGTTTGGATAGCAGCACCTGAGTTTGTTTAAACCAAACCAGCCAAGTGTGAACACACCCTTAGTCATTAATTAAAGGGTTAGTTCACCAAAAACTTTATTTTAAGTTATTTTAAGTAAAAAAATTATCCCATGTTTTACTCCCTCAAGGCATCCTGGGTGTATATGACCTTTTTCGATTGGATTTGCCTTATACTCACTAAAAAAAGTTGGGTTACAAATAACCCAACTATTAACCCATCTATGGGTTGGTATAACACTGTCATGTTCCGTGTCTGTTTCTGTCTGTGTCTAAGTTCGTGTTTGGTTTGTTCCGTTTTTCCCCCCTGTCCTTGT
>JAUMHI010000021.1:121931-144287 GCA_032359435.1 Enteromius unitaeniatus
GTATGTATATATATTTATGTAATGTTCAGTTGGTCAATGTAACAGTAATTGTTTGGTGGTAACACTTAATTTTATGACAAGTGTCATTGTTATATGTTACATCCATTTACTATTATAATAACAATTAATTATGCATAATTACATGCAAGTAACCATAAACCAATCCCTAACCACAAAGTAAGTACATTTAGTTAATTGATATTACTTAGTATATAACTACACTGTAACAATGACTCCTTAAATTAAAATGTAACCAAAAGGGTTTTAAGAGTTCAGTTAACATTAACAGCACTGTAATTAACATATTAAATAGTTGAAAACATGACATGAATGATAAAATAGTTGCAACCGCATCTTAAGTGACATGATTGAGGCAGAATTCAATATTTCCTCAGATGACATTATGAATATGGCCAGTGTGAGTGTGCTGATGTGTGGTGTGGAGGCAGGGCTGCAGGATGTTGACAGGGAAATACCTCAGCTGAGGTCTGAGACCCCCTACAGACGCTGTCTCTGTGGTGCCTCCGGGTCAGGAGAGGTAAAATAAAACATATGGCCTCTCACACAATGAATAGACCACTTGTTCTGAAACAATTTTTTTTATAACTATAGACTATCATTAAAAAGTCTTAAAAATCTGAAATAACTTCCGCAAGAGTTCCAGAAGTCTTTTCTTTAACCCTGAGAGACTCCAAAGGCTACTTGAACAGCTCAAAAACTTATGAATTAGGTTGATACTTCATGACTTTTACATTTGTGAACGTACAGTCAACATTCGAAGTAGATCAAAAAAGTTGTCTTAAGACAAAACGGTACTGTTTTGGTTTTAGGACAACTTTAATAAAAGGTTTTGATCTACTTCAAATAATCACTACTGTATATGATGACACAAAGGGTTATGCCTTAAAACTGTAGAATCTTTAGATTTAGAAAGGAAGAGCAAAAATAAGAATCGAATAAAAGGAACAACATATTTCAAATGAAAATAAATTACATTGTTCTGAATTCACAGTCAATTCCAAAAGAACATTGAGGACAAAGTGGATAATATATTTTCAAATATATATATATATATATATATATATTAACCACTTTGTCCTCAATTTTTGCTTTTATACATACATACATATATATATATATATATATATATATATAAAAGCAAAAATATGTTTTAAAGTGTACTTGGATAAACACATTTGAAGAAAAACCTGATTTGAAGAACATAATTTAAAATATGAAACATTATTAACATCAGGGACAAACATCACTGACCCTGAGATATATTTAGAAATATATTTTAGTAGGCCTCTATGAAGGTTGAAACTAAACATGCTTTATTAAAAATATGTTTCATTTAGCTTCACTGTTTGCAACATATATTTAGCATTAGTTATATTTCAAATATAAATACTGAGGAACATGCATATATATATATATATATATATATATATATATATATATATATACAAAAGTAGGCAAAATGTAATATTTGATTTTTACTGATTATGGACAATGCTTCATGTGGCACCTGTTACTTTTCTCACCGCTGTTGTGGAAGGACTAATCACAGTCGTTTGCGATTATTGGCTGCAGTTCAGTAATAACGTTGCAGAGATTATTAGGGCTGCTTTTCATTCGTAACTCGGACATCAATCCCAGACAAAGCAGTACACACACCTGTCTGCCATGACACAGAGTCGTCCCGGGTTGTTTGAATGCGGCTCTGTGGCGGATTGATCTTCTCCAGCCCCCTGCAGGAGACTCGAGAGTCTGCCTCGGTCAGGACACAGTCATTAGCTGGCAGTATTTGATCGGAGCAGAGCCGTGCTGTGAGTCGCTGCAGTCGGTCAATGATGGCCACTAAACTGGCACAACTTCTCCTTTGCTTTTGGATAACTTTGCCATTCTGTATCACGGAAAAAGTCAAAGAAAGGAGCGCCCGGCAAAAAGACGCGGAGTTCACTGACAAGGTAGGATTGCACGTTTCTTTAAAAACAAATCTTAAACTTTTACAAAGCAAAGTCGGGTCAAAGTTAGAGCAGAGGCGTTATAATATATGATATTTTAACGTCACCATTTTTTGCCATTTAGGCTGTAATTTTCAGGCTGATTCTGGAAGAAGAAATTAACGTTACTAATTTGTATTTCTAATAAGCCTAATCATTTTTTGCTCTCCGTTACATATTATAATTTGTTTTGAAAGATTGACAGATTTAAGCTGTATTCGACATTTTGGATTCAAAGAAAACGTTTATAATAAATTATTATGGTATTGTGCTCAGTTTTTAGTTGCTAATATATAAAGATCCAGTGAAACCACATTGTGTTCTTTTTTAATCTCGAACGAGTCATTAGCTAATGATTCGATTCTTTTTCTTTTCTTCAGTTGAACTGTTTGCAGTGCATTTGTTAATATGAATCAGAACTTTGCAATGGATTCAGAAATGTGAGATGTATGTAACTAAATCTAGTCGTAAACATCAGTAGCTGATATAACTGAGTATAAAAAGTATAGGCTACTTCACGGAACAGAGAGGTGCCTAAAAATAATAGTTTTGAATGATTAAAACGATAAATAGATTATAAATAAAAACTGATTCGCCAAATGATTAATCTATAAAACAGGGTTTGAGAATTCGTGGGAACACATTTAACCTGTTGTTTATAAAAAATCTAAAGTACTATATAGCTACACATCACACTGAAAACTACGATTCACAGTCTGTCTCTGCATTCAATAAAACAGCGAACAGTGCAAAATGTAAAATAGATAAAAGCAATGCAAATCAAGATACATCTACCCAAAGTGATTCACTCAATTCCCTTCATCTGATTCATCTGACTCCACTGGAGGACTGTGGGAATGTGGTGAATAATGCTTAACCTGAAATTCTTTTAATTTCCACATTGGTCAAGTGTGATCAAGAGGGCCTTTCCACTTGGTACATTTCTTTGGCAACTCTGACCTTGCAGCTACTTAATATAGGTGATTTTTAAGATGCTTTTGGTTGGCTGACTTTCAGTTGTCAACCACAACTGAGTAATATCTAAATGAGCACAAAACTGCACTGTACTCCACATTTTTATCAGCGGATGCAAACAAGCCACAGCACTGGGACTCTTTGGGGTTTTCATGCCTCGCTGATGTTCACACATATGGGTTATAATTCATAAAACCTGTGTGAGAAGGGCTTGGTCTGTAAAAACACCGCAAGGAAACAGAAAACTGTCATTATTGAAAAACCACAAGATAGTGGGTTAGATTTACTCACTGGATGAAAACCTGAGATCTGACAAAGACAAACAATTAAGATACTTTATTGTGTATCAGTTGCATTTAGTAGCCTATTTACTAATACGATGTATAATATACTGTACAGTAAAAATATAAACTAAAAATATTATATATAGAGAGAGAGAGAGAGAGAAAGAGATGTTTTACAGTACTGTACAGTATTAAATCGAAAAAATGTTTAGCATTCCTGCTGATTTTGCTTTGTCTTGTGTCAGAGCTTAAATAAAGTGAACAGACTATGACTGTGGTCAGGGGATTTTACACCAGATCTCCTTGCAATTTTGTATTTTCCTAGTTTTATTTGTTTTGGCACAAACATGTCCATCTCATAGAAAACCGGGTCATAGTACTTTCCCACCCACAGCGGTCTGTGCACTATGGTGAATCAGTGCCATCCTCATTAGCAAAGCCACATTTCATACACATCAAGGCACAAAGCCTCTGCGAAGTTCTGACATGCCTCTTTGCTTTATGTTTTTGTCATTAGTACCAGACGTGCATGCAGGGTGTACCTGGAGTGCAGGGCAGGGATGGGAACCCAGGGATAAATGGCATTCCAGGCACCCCAGGAATCCCTGGGAGAGACGGACTTAAGGGCGAGAAGGGAGAATGTGTGTCGGAGAGGTTTGAGGATCCCTGGAAACCCAACTTCAAACAGTGCGCCTGGAACTCTTTAAACTACGGCATTGATCTGGGCAAAATAGCCGTAAGTATTCTGTTCGTCATAAAAGAGCTCACAGCAATTTCATGTGCATTCGTACAATGTGAAATGCATGAAATTTTAAAGGAAGCCTGAAACTCCTAAACCTGTCCTTTAGTGGAGCGTAAGCAGATCACATGAAAACGTACAAATGAGATACAGATTAATACAAATTGTACACCAAGTTAATTCGCCAAGATGTAAAATAGTTACAGTGAGATGTGAAAGTATAAAATCTGCCCTTATGCTGATTATATGATTGCATATTATTCACACAATAGCAATAAATGAATGAGAAATCATTGATACAATTTTTATTATTAGCCTTTCTTTTAAATCACTAAGCCCACTTACTAATCACTTGCGTATTTAATTGTGTTAAAATAATGAATGGAATATATTTCCTTTCTCTTTGTATTCAATATATGGTACAAGATGACTCACTTTAAATCAATAATCAATAAACAAGTTGAAACAAAAAACTATGAAAATGTAGGCTGATTTTATATGACCTAACATGTGTTATCGATTACTATACTAACATTTTTTAATGTGATTTGGAATCAGTAACAGACTACAATTTGCAAATAATTACCCAGCACTGCATGCTAACCAGCCAAACTTTAAACTGCCTTTCAACTATCTATGATAATTGATAGTAAACGGAATAAATAATAAGTATATCCACAAAAATCCTTCACAACAAAAGGTTTCATTTTACATTAACATTACATTAACATTAAAAACAAATACAATGCAAAATGCTTCAGTAAAAGTTAAAAGTTAGCTTGACATCTTGGTTTGGACAAGCAGGTCACGCTGCACTAAATTTACACCACTGGTTAAGCCTAAGAATGATATGTTAAACTGGCCAAACCCTGAATATTTCTAGGTTTTCATTTAATGTATAACTTCTGATGGTTTCTAAAGAGTGATAGGGAAAAAGTAAACTTAAAAGACTTTCTGTGACAAAGGTCTGAACTCTTGTTATGATGTAGTTTGTTTAGGTGCGCTATTGTCATTAATTAATCTATTACTTTTCCTACATAATGTTTTAACAGAAAAAGTGGTAAAAAAAGTTTTTTTTACGAGTTCCCACTTCCTCATTGATAATCGAATACAATAAGCGTGTTTGGCGTGCTGCTGGGAGGTGGCGAGGGTTGGGCAGAGGTCGGTGTCCGGCCCGTTCCCTGCATGCCCCCAGGGAGGAAGGTGGGATGGGTTCATTGATTTGTTTAAATAGCGCGATGCAGGCTGTATCGAGGCACTGGCCATTAACAAAATAGGAGAATGAGATAAATACGAGACAAAACTACTTATTATTAAATCAGAGACGGTCTCTGAACCCAAACATGAAAGTTATTGGAAATCAGGTGTCCCCAACTAAGCAAGCCAGAGGCGACAGCGGCAAAGAACCAAAACTCCATACGTGGGGGAATGGAGAAAAAAAAATCTTGGGAGAAACCCGGCCTAGAGGCGGAGTAAGGGGTGGCAAAGGGATGCAAAGACGAAGATACCAGGGAAGGGGAATTCACTCTATTTAAAGGAAAACCTCTTTGCTCTGGTAATCGGGTAATAGGTTGATTGGAGAATGAGGCGGCAGCTGTGGTTAATCATATGTACGCGCTACTCCCGAGATTTGTTTGTAAACATCATTTAGGAGTCATAGACCTTTCCAACAATATATAGTTTGTCTTGATTAGATTACGATTTAATTGTAATATAGTGAAGTAGATTTAGGGGGCCCACCAAAGGAACGGGTGACAGTTAACATGAAGAAGTGTGATCATAAGCACATTGAGGCTGTGAAAGTGACTGGTCATCAGATGAGTCTATCTGTCTATCTAATCAGTGTGAGGATGTTTAATGTCCTTAACAACCTCTTTACTGACATTTACTGTAAAATATCTTGTGTTCATCACAGACCCATATTTAAATATTTAACCAAGAAACCACGCAAAAAACATTGACTTATTAGGATAATAGAACCAGATGTGATAAACATTAGTCTATAACACTCTCTATGGACTATAGACATTCATATTTAGGTTTTCTTGCAGTTAAAATGATTCTTCATTCAGTCAGTGATCTAACAGTGGAAGGTATCTGATTTTTCTTTTTTGCAGGAGTGCACGTTCACCAAGCAGCGATCGGACAGTGCTCTGCGTGTGCTCTTCAGCGGTTCTCTCAGGCTCAAGTGTAAGACGGCCTGCTGTCAGCGCTGGTACTTCACCTTTAATGGGGCTGAGTGCACTGGACCGTTGCCCATAGAGTCCATCATTTACCTGGACCAGGGCAGCCCTGAACTCAACTCCACCATTAACATACACAGGACCTCCACAGGTATCATTCACAAACCATAGATCATTTGTTTTTGTTTTCTATAAGACAATACATTTACAAGATTGTATATATACGACATAAAGTCAAAATAAGATAAACATTACAGACACTAAAGTAATAACAACATATTTTAAAATGTGCATGTGTATTAGATATTTCGTTCATGTTACCAATAAAAATATTAAAGATATATTTCAGATTCCTCGCTTTGATCTTGCATTAACACTATGAGAATGTAACTAATCAGATAGCCTATATATATATTCATTCATTCATTCCCATATGTTCTTAAATGAAAAGAGTAATGTTATAAAAAGATTTTTAATAATAATGCTTGTTTATGGCTGCATGTGTGAATCACACACTCTGCAATTATGCTCCTATATATGGCTTTGTGGTTTTCAAAATATGGTACATAGTAAACATCAATTGGACTCACAACATCCTCTCCCCTTATCATACTCCACTGTTGAATACATAAGACGCACACAGTTTATTTTTACACACACTGTCTCTTATGCAGATTTCTTTGTCACATGGATTCCTGTGAGTGTTCTTTTGTGTGGTTAAATGCACTTTGGCAGCTTTCATAAGCATCTATGCTGCAATTACAGAGAGACCAGAGGAATTTGAGAGCTCTGTGTGGTTTCTCACCAGCTCACATCCCCCCTGAGATACAGTGTGCATTCATTTTGTAAAATATCAGTGACTGCACAAGGCACAAATACAAATAATATCAAAAATAATGTGTGCAACGTTTCCAAAAAGAAAGGAAAAATTTCCAAATGGAAAATGTTTGGGATGGACAGACAGATAGATAGATGTTAGCCAACTAGATACATGGTAACATTTTACAATAAGGTGTCATTTGTTAACATTAGTTAATTTATTAGCTAACATAAACAAAAAAATACATTTATTACAGTACTTATTCATATTTGTAAACATTAGTTAATCAAAATACAATCACTTATTGTTAGTTCTTGTTAGTTCACAGAGCATTAACTAATGTTAACAAACACAACTTGGGATTTTAATAATGCATTAGTAAATGCTCAAATTAGCATTAACTAAGATTAATAAATGCTGTAGAAGTGTTGTTCATTCTTAGTTCATGTTAACTAATGTTGTTAACTAATGAACCTTTTTGTAAAGGGTTAGCAGATAGATAGATAGATAGATAGCCAACTTGATAAATAAATAGATGATAGCCAACTATATAGATAGATAGTCAACTAGATATAGAGAGCCAACTAGATAGATGGATAGATACATATAGATAGCCAACTAGATGGATATAGTTAACTAATGAACCTTATTGTAAAGTGTTAACATATAGATAGATAGATAGTCAACCTAACAGATAGATAGCCAACTAGATAGATGGATAGATACATATATATATATATATATATAGAGAGAGAGAGAGAGAGAGAGAAAGAGAAATAGATAGATAAAATAAGTAGTTTTCTTCTTCAAAACAATTGTTTGTGCTGTACGTGTGTTACTCACCCTCATGTCGATCCAAACCCATAAGACCTTTGTTTATTTTGGGAACACAAATTAAGATATTTTTGATGAAGAGCACTATCTGTCCCTCCATAGACAGCAATACAACCGAAATGATCCCAGATCCATAACATAGTAAAAACATCTGTAAAATAGGCCATGTGACATCAGCGGCTCAACTGAAGTGTTGCGACGCTAAAACAAGAATAACATAATTTACTCATTCATTCTTCTCCCCTGACTTACATCTTCCGCCATTTTAAAGAGTATCACAACGCATACGCAAGCTTTAACGTATTTGATGTAATCAGCCTTGTTTACATCCGCGGGAAAGCACGCCACATGTGAAGAAACAGAAGAAAAAGAATTCTCCTAGTGTTGCAAAACTGAAGTTGATCCACTGTTGTCGCCTGGACTGATTTACTAATGTTTTCACTATAATTCTGGATCTGGGATCATTTCAGTTGTGTTGCTGTCTATGGAGGTCAGATGGCTCTCTGATGTCATCAAAAATATTAGGGCTGCACATAGAGCTTTTGTTCACCGACGAACTGCGAAAATCTGCGTTTATTATCAGCGTGATTTTGTGCAGCTCGCCAGTGAACGATGGCTGTGTTGTAAATGCTGCTCAAGTTGAAATCACGCACCTGATGAGTACAGAACCGGCTTTACTGACAAGATACATCGTACAGCCCTAAAAATGTTCCAAAGGTGAACGAAGGTCTTATGGGTTTTGGAACGACATGAAGGCGAGTAATTAATGACAGAATTTTCATTTTGGGGTGAATTAACCCTTTAATAAAAGCACATTAATAACACATACCAATAATAGCACATGCTGTCTATTACAGTGTACAGTATTTCTGACAGAGTGTGTGTGTGTGTGTGTGTGTGTGTTTCAGTGGAGGGGCTCTGTGACGGGGTCCAGGCCGGGCTAGTGGATGTTGGAATCTGGGTGGGCACATGTGCTGATTATCCTCGCGGAGACGCATCGACCGGATGGAACTCTGTCTCCCGGGTGATCATCGAAGAGCTTCCAAAATAAGCTTCTCATCTTCAGAACTCATCACTGTCATCATCACCATGGCAATAGTGCTCCTGTCACAGAATGGGATAAATTAAAGCTAATAGAGTTGCTTTGAGTCTGTGCAGCTCTCATACTGTGTCCGTTTATTATTCTCATTGTGAAAGCTGAGGATCATAATTGAGTATTCTCGGTTTAGATAGTACAGACAATTACAAAATAGAAGCACCATGTTTGTACTAAGGCTTTTTGGACACTACCATAATGAATTTTTGAGAAAAGAGGAAAAAAGTACCTTGAGCAATGCACATATCATGTTAAATATGGTGTTACTATATGAGGATATGAGGTCATCATCGTACAACGCTACCACCATTTTAAGGAGAGTCCAACAAAGATGATCCTTGCTTTGCTGATATTTATTTAGTGGCTCTTCCTTTTGTGCCTTGGTGACTAGAACTCCTATTTTTGTATTCATTGTTTTTTTTATTACCTATAACTATGAACAAAAGTCAGGTCATGTTTCACCTCACAAATAAAAATGTACTGTGAAAACAAATATAATTGTCTTTACTGTAATATATAAAATGTACACACGTTTTGTGAATCACATCTTGTATGGAGATGACCATGTCATGTTTGTCCTAGTAGTGCGGGTCTTCAGCAGCTCTTAAATATGTGTTACACTTACAGCTTTGAAAATGATATCATTTATGCACAAAAATTTAAAAAGCGCATTATTATGATTTGTCAAATTTTGCTGCAGAAACATAGGCTAGTGCAAGTGAAATGTTTGTGGGCGTTTGAGTTAAAGGGTTAGTTCACCCAAAAATTCTGTCATTAATTACTCACAATCATGTCATTCCAAACCAATAAGACCTTTGTTCATCTTCGGAACACAAATTAAGATATTTTTGATGACATCAGAGAGCTATCAGACCCTCCATAGACAGCAGCACAACTAAAATGATCCCAGGTCCAGAAACATAGCAAAAACATTGGTAAAACAGTCCATGTGATATCAGTAGCCCAACTTCTTTTTTGTGCAATAAAAACAACAATAATATAATTTAACTCTACCTTTCTTCTCTCTTGACTTACGTCGTCCATCATTTTACAACGCAATGCTATGCAAGCAAGCTTTAAAGGTGCTCTATGCAATGTTGCAGGATTTTAGCTCGATTTTATTTTTATCTCAACCCGTATGCATCACCCCTTAAGCGTCTTGCTGTCTGTCCTCTGAATACACTGGGAAAAAAACCCGCTCTCGAAAGACAACACAGAGGCTGCAATACCGAAAGAAACACTTTGGATATGGAGACATTGGCATCATTGAATGTTTTTAGATTTTGTTTTTTTGTAGATGTAAAAATGCCTATTTTAATTTAAACCAAAGCCTTGGAAATTAGATGAAAAAGCTGATTTAAAAAAGCCAAAGTACCAGCATCATGAAATGGGGTGTAGATGGAAAACACAGCGGGCTGAAGTGAGAGGCTTGGAATGTCTTCTGAGGTACTGAAGTAGTTTCACAGCTGCTGCTGAGCGTTCAATATTAGGAGAAATCAGATTCCTCTCACCACAGGTTAAAACCCACTGGTCCATACAAGTATATAGAAGTAGTCATGTTGGTATATTGCTGAAAATGCTGTTATATAAATACATGTATAAAATGTATTTTTTTTTTTTCCTGAAATGTATACATGTATGTGTGTGTGTATATATATGTGTGTATAAACAAAAACTATTCTGGATGTGATTAATTGCAATTAATCGTTTTTAAGTCTTTAAGCACCCTTAACTGGCCATATATGTTTTGTTATATTAGATATTATACCATCTTTAAGAGCAGATAGTACACTACAAAGCACATTCAATACAATTAAATGCACAAAAATGTTATTTTGTGTCAGTGAGTGATGTGATGAATTGTATCTGATGCAGTGAACAGTCAGTTTACTGGCTTCTGTCAGTCATCAATAAAACATATTCCGTGTCTGTTACATATATTCCTTTATTAGATGTGTAAAAATGGCTTAAACGTACATCAGCTCCTCTTTGTGCGTCACTGACAACAGCACATTCATATATACAAACATAACAGCCTCTCAGTTAAAGCGCTCCTCTCTTCTAGGAGATGTCCTCTACACACATCTGGTTAAAATCTGCTCCTGTCCACCAGTAAAGTATAAGTTTCTCCAGGCCTGTGTGCCATTATCCTGCAGCGTGACATCATTTCCTGAGCATGCCCAGCCAGCCCGAGATCTGCTGAGTGGCTTAGCTTTCTTGCGGAGCTCAGCAAATATAGCAGCTGTTTGGTGAAAATATCGTAAAAAAGGACAAACATCTGTGTTTGGTGAATACTGAGTTCGGTTGCATTGTCACAAAAATGGCTTGAATCCACTTTTCTGCCCGCTGGACAACTTGAAATGCCACCTTTTTCGTATTTGAATATTCAAGATGGCATATATAGTCTCTCAGTAAACTCAACAGAACAACAATTTCATATATATACGCACCTTTCTTCTGTTCATTCAGTGCACACTAAATGCTAGTTTTGTTTGCATTTGTGTCCAGTTCAGAGTTAAACAGGAAATGTTTGGTATTCCTGCTCATCTCTAACACACACACACACACACACACACACACACATACACATACACAGTCCTGGTAATATTGCGCTGAGTTGGTCCGTGGTTGCGTTTGGTGTGAAGCTTTAGTGGTACTCTCCTAAAAGTAAGCGCGACACATTTTCAAACACCAGAAACGTGATGCAGCACGCTGGAATGACTCGCACCAGGTTTGGGACCATGCCTTTGTAAAAGCCCTCGATCCCCTCGTTGCTAGAGAAAGCCAAACACAAACATACTGAGCTGATGTACAGTCAGATGAGTCAACATATTCCTGCCAGTGCCTCTCCAGTCTGTGTGAAGAGCTGCTAACAATACCTTTAAACAAATAAGCTATCATAAGGTTTAAGGATGGTTAAAAGGACAAATTTTTGTGTTTTAATTGCATTTTAATGACGAAAAAAAAAATAAAAAAAAATAATAAAAATTACTCCAAGTACTCCATGATAATTATAATCATTAATTATTATTTAAAAGTAAAAAATTAATCATAAGAATTATTAATAATAATATAATTTATTTATTATTAGCATTACTATAGTACCAAAAGTTTTTGGTTTTTAAATGTTTTAGTTTTAAAATGAAATCCATTTTTTTATACCATATTATATGTTAAATCATTTTTAACAAATAATACATTTCAAAGAACTAAGAATGCATATATTTTATACTAGATTTTTTTTCTTCTTGTAAATACTCTTGATCGCTTTTTGTTTATCTTTATCTTTTATTTAGTTAAAAAAAAAAAAAACTATTTTTGAAACCATTTGAAATCATTAATTAACCAAGAATAAAATTCTAAGAACTATGAACACGTGTATTTTAAACTACATTTTTAAAGTTGGTCTTTTATCTTTTATTAAGTTGGTTGTCTTTATCATTTTTGTCAACAATAACCATAAAATAGTAATACCATTAAAACAACGATTTTAGTTTAGTTTTTTTTTTTTTAAAGAAATTACTTGTTTTAAATAACAAAGATGCAATTTGATCAAAAAATTACAGTAAAGACATTTATAATGTAATTATATAATGCAATTTCTATGCATAAATATATATTTTTTTATTTTTCATTATAATATTTTTACTGTATTTCTGATCAAATAAATGCAGCCTTAAGAGACTATAAAAACAATTGGCTGCCAATACTTGAATGGTAGGGTATATATATACACATTTAATACAACTAAATACTCAATCCAATTAAGTTCATTATGGTGTACTAAAAAGGCAATAATTCCTTCTGAAAAGGACTACAAACCAAACCAAAATGAATCATTCTGATTCACTTTTGTCACTGTAACATGTTCTTTTGTTTTGATCTCTAAATGCTCTGTGATTTCAAAAGTGTTTGACACTGTGTGTGATGTGACTCTATACCTCCACGTCCTCCGGATGACATCCACGATGCCGCTGTAGTTGTTGTGCTGGTCCTGCAGGCGAGCGCGCACCACCTGGTACGGGTAGGTCACTGCTACAGCAAATATTTTGGAAATGGCTGCCATGGTGATGTATTCCAATGGAGACTGAAGCATAGACAGACGGGAAGGAGAGACTGACTCACAAAGATCATTACTGCCTCCAGTACATATAAACCGCTCTTTCTAAAGGTTACAATATACAGTCAAATGCCACATAATCGTACGCATTATTCTTGTCTGTGTTGCCTTTATGGAACCTCATAAAATGAGGAAAATACATTTGGATGGGTTTATAATTTAGGACACTGTCTGAGCGCAATAATATTATTCTACAAAGGTTTCCAGGTCCAAAAATGTCACCAAAATAAAAGGGATAGTTCACCCAAAAATGACAATTACCCCATGATTCACTCACCCTCGAACCAACCTAGGTGTATATGACTCTTCTTTCAGACAAATACAATCGCATTTAGTTGCCTCTATTATGGATTTTTTTAAATGATCTTCCATGCAGTGTGTAACACAGCTCTAAGTGAATGAAACCAAGTTTTAAATCTGAAAGTGTATAAAGTTATTGTCTCTCAAAAAGGAAGAGTCGACTCTGAATCATTGAAACTAGTCATTTTTTAAAACGAATCCCATGTTGAGGTCAACATGAAACAAAATATTGCTGCGTTTTTGTTGGTCTTTTCGCAAAAAATGTGAAAATGTAAATTCATTCTTCACCACTAGGTGTCACTAAAAGTGTTAAAATATCTGTTTCTCCGCATGCTAGTCAATTACTATAGAAAACATGGTAAAAACAACAGCTCGAAGAAATATGACAAATCATGCAGGCTATCACAATCCTGTATTCATTTAGAAATGTATTTTATCTGTCAGTAAGTCTCATCGGTTTATACCTGACTGGTGTTAATATTTAGCCGATTTTTGTTTGGGGGCGTTCTCTGATATTCAGGCCATATTTTTTAATGGAAAATTATGGAAATGATGATTATTTCCAAATGTGATGTAAACTGTGACTACAAAACAGAAACCAATGCGACTGAATAAGTATGTGTCCTCTTTCTTTTGTGAAATAATGGTAAATTTACACACTATTTCTGTGTGACTCATTTCATTCATTATGATCAATGCATCGCTTATTAAAACATTGATGCTTTTAGATTTAAATCTTTCAGCAAACGACAGAATGTTTGCACTTATATTTGGTTTACACTTATCGTGCTAGTTCCAGTGGTTTATTTCTGATTAGTTTTCTGTAAAAGTGGCCATGTTGGGGTGAACTATCCCTTTAATTAAAATCTGAAAAAGTCAAGGAAATATATTTTATTGGTTACATTTTTAGTTACATTAAAGCACTAGAAATGTGCGACCTTTACAGTGGACGTACATGACATATGGTAAAATATATGCCATACACGTCCCATTCCTGGCCAAATTTGGCCTAAATAAGCTGCAAAATGCATAGGAAAACTACATATTTTAATTTAATCAGAGTGGATATGAAATCAAAGTGCTGCATCTCATCCAATTGTACGTTCCTAGAGTGTGCTAAAAATGCAATGCAGTTGTTATTTCCTCACCAGCAGCGATTCAGGTGGCATCTTCTTGTATCTGTTCTGCTTTCTTTTTAGCCCCTCGTAAGTCATAAACTGCAAAGCAGCATGGGAAGTCCCCACCAGTCCAGGCACAAAACCCTGCAGTGGCAGAACAACAAAATGAGGCTCACAAAACCACAATCACACAGTAACCTCAGACTAAAGGCAACGTCATCGTGTTGAACTAGACTAGACTAGACATTTTAGGACAATCTGGCGTGACTCACACAGAATTTAGCCTGTACTGTATTTAGTAAAAAAAAAAAAAAAAAAAAAAAAAAAACTAGAAACACAGGATCAATCCTTGAAACCTAAGACAATCACACCCTCTTGTGGCCCTACAGAAAACTACAATGTTACAGAGCAAAAAGCTGACTCAGCCCACTATTTAAAGTCAACGTGAAACATACTTCATTTTACATCCATAATATACCACGTATCAGAGTAAACATGATATTCAGTGAGAACAGGTTATCACTTGTAAATTATTCCATTAATTTAGAACACAAATGACAAACTCAAATAGATGAACCTTTGGGGGAAAAGAAAGCGTAATAAGTATATTGTTACTGTATATTGTTAAAAACTGTACTTGATGATAACACAAATGGAAAAAAAGGCCACCTTTCATGACTATATTTCTAAACACACTTGTTTTTATATGCACTATGTAATAATGTGAAATGAAGAGTTTTACTTAAAAGTAGTAGTATTTTAATAATTGTGTCATGTTCTAAAATGTACACATATATTTGAATGTGTTGACTAACATACTAAAGCACATGTAAAATATTTGATTCTAATTGTAGAGGGTTATTTGATATTATATTTAAAGTATTATTACATTTCAATGCCATTATTACTTAAATGTATTTAAATACACAACATGTAAGTTTCACTAGAATTGACATCAAAGTACATATTAGTTTGCCATAAATGCTTGTCAGTACTTCAGAGACAACAGAAGTATGAATTATGGATAAGATTAGTGCTGTCAACCCAAAATAAGTGTTTTGTTTACATAATACATGTGTGTGATCGGTGTATATTTATTATGTAGGTTTAAATAAACACACACGCATGTAGAAATTCTGGAAAAATATATAAATATATAATATATATTAATAATAAATATATAAATATAAATTAAATTATATTATAGAAATTATAGAAATATAAACATGGAAATATTTTCTAAATACATACTGTATGAGTGTGCGTTTATATATACATAAATACATATATACACAACTAAATATATTTTGAATGCTATTAGTCGTGATGAATTGTTTGACAGCACTAATAAAGATGTACTTACGGCCTGATTTATTGGGTTAAAAAGCAATATAAATTTAATCTTCATTTAATTGTAAATAACACGCATTTAATAAAACAATAAATTATGTTTGTTATAGTATATATATAACCTTTATATATGCTTCTTTTGTACAATAGGGAATTGTGTACAAAATTGTCTACTTGGGACAAACGTTAAATTTCATGTTGACTTTAATGAGATTTAATTGAGATTAGCACACATAAAAGCTCTATGACACCTGCAACAGATCTCGGGGTTAGTTTAAAATCTGTAGATGTACCCTGTAGAGTCCCGGGATACCCTCGTGACGGTATATTTTCACGAGGGCGTCCATCATTCCCTTGTACTGCTTCCGTGAAGGGTCTGCATTGTACTGCAGCACCAGCCGGGTCTTTGTCACCCAGACCGGGTTGGTGAGGCAAAGCGTCAGCATGCCTGGAAACATGAACAGGGGACCTTCACACCAACATTTAACGGCTCACTCCACGTCAGTGCTCTGTCTGAGATCTTACAGCTTTTTACATGTAAAAGAGACCAATATTCATTGCTGTATTATCATGGTGTATCTAAAAATGCAGGCTGGGGTTGATATAGTGGTTTTGTTCATACTAGTAAAGCTGAAGTGTGTTCATTTCCTATTAGTTAGTGATCGCATTGTATTGCACTGATTTTGTTGGACTATTTTCTTCCTTGTTATTCTTTAAAGCAGCTTGTTTCACTTCCTAAGCTGATACCGCAATCCTGTTTCTTCTCTATTTTTTGTCAGCATAGAACCGTTTGGAAGCTGGTCATTCCTGTTATGCAATGGACTTTCATATCCTCATCATATGTATATCAATTGATAGGACAGAATCTTTTTTAATTTGACTATTCTTTGTTTTACAGCTCTAAAAGCGGCACCTATTGGAAAAAAGTTCATTTAATTTTCATTCAAACCAATGCGAAAAGACCAACAAGTAGGTGGGCAATATGCTAATCTTTCATTTTGATGTCAACCTGAAATGGCTTGGGATTCGTTTTTAAAAAATTCTCAATTCAATGATTCAGAGTCGATTCTTTCTTTAGAGAGACAATAACTTTCTACACGGTGCACTTTCATATTTAAAACGTCGCAGGATTACACTCAGCATGAAAGCACAAATTCTTTCAAATCTTTGAAGAAATGAATGTAATAACATTATTAAAATCAGCTTATCAAGGTCAGCGCTTTACAGATTCAAACAGCAAACAGATATGAATACAAACTTATCTGATAACATTAGTGTAAGTGAACTGAAGTACAACACGTGTGTAACTCGGTGAACTCTTAGGTACTATTGCATCTACTCTGTGACCTGGAAACAATGTTTCACCATATTTTTTAAAAATATTTTTCCGGTTTAAAACTATCCATAATTTTCCATAGACTTACACTAGATTTTGTTTTTCAAAGATGTCTCTTCTGCTCAACAAGGCTGCATTTATTTGATCAAAAGGACAGTAAAAACTCTTTCAGTTTAAATGAACTGTTTTCTATGTGAACATAAAATGTATTCCTGTGATCAAAGCTGAAATTTCAGCATCATTACTCTAGTCTTCAGTGTCACACGATCCTTCAGAAATCATCCTAATATGCCTAATAAAAATAAATAAGAAAATTGTATAACCTCACCACCAACAACATCAAAATAAACTCTGAAAATATCTTGAAAGGAACGAACTCAACATCCTCAGCAGACTTAAAGGAATAGTTCTGTCATCATTTACTCATCCTCGAGTAGTTCCAAATCTGGATATGGATTTTGGGTCACCATTGACACCCATAGCATTTCATTTTCCACTATGGAAGTCAATGGTGACCAAAACAGCCTGGTTCCAAATGTTTTTCATAATATCTTCCTTTGTGTTCAGCAGAACAAAGAAATTCATACAGATTCTGACTTACGCGAAGGTGAGTAAATGTTGACAGAAATTTCATCTTTGGGTGAACTATTCCTTTAAGCAAGCAATATCTACCTTGAGCTATTTCCATTCTGTTCGTTCACTTATCACTGTGCAAATAATCAGTTTAAAGCATCTGAATTTGACCTGCTATATTCAGTCTGGTCTATTATACTAAACGAAAACAAGTGGTTATCATCTGATAGTCACAGAGTGTGCGGCATAACCTAAAGCTTGGGCATAACAGGAATGATCCAGCAGAAGAACACAGCGTCTCCTAAAGCCTCTGACACTCCAGTTGTTCCCGTCTCATAGCTGAGCTACAGATTTAGCCGTGTTTAGTTGGTCAAGCTCACAGGTGGCTCCTTCTCAAACTGACCTGCCTCCGCTGCAGACACCAGGTGTTCGGCAGCACTCAGCTCTGTTTGCCGTCCCTCCTGCGTGTATGCTTTAATAGCATTATAACTGCGGGAAGAAAAGAAAGGACAACATTATGCTCCCCCAGAGCCATTTAGCACATGCGTGTCTATTGTACAGTGCTGTAAACTGACCGTCCTTTATGTAACTGTTATTGAATGACCATGGAATTTCAGGGAGGGTAGCACAAAACAGAAATTATGTCATCATTTACTCATTTTTATGTCGTTGCAACCTGTAAGGGCTCGAGTAAATCAACACAGCTTTTATATCTGGGTCATGTAAATCTCTGCTGGATGTAAGACTGCTGAGCTAAATCTCTTCCGATTTATTGTTATGGTCAGATCTTCACCTGATTTTCCTCACTTAATCTTTTTTTCCACAGCACGACTGATTGTATAAACAAAATATTAGAATGATTTGCTCTTCTCAACATTATAGCCTGCTTAGCCACTGCTTTTTGAAGGACAAAGACCAAATCAACAGGGATCTACTTCTATTTCAGTGTTGGCACCCGTGTTGAGTTGCACATACACACTTTGTTTGCCAGTGATCCTGATCTGAAATTAGGTCAGATGACTTTGTGGAGTGTCTTCATAACTCATACAGTATCAACTGACACAGCACTGTGGGCAGCTTCTTTTTTTGGCATGTGAACTTTAAAGGATCCATGCCTTTTCAAGAAAGTTCACCTCTATATGATTATTTTGTTATTGTATTTTAATTCATTAATTTGATTGTGTTTTTCTTTTTTTTTTTTTGTAAAAAATATTCAATATCAGTGCCATTCATACTATTATTCAAAGAATTTAAGGATACGTATTTTCTGCTCACCATGGCTGCATTTATTTGATTAAAGATATAGCAATATTGTAAAACATCATTGCAATTTTTGTTTACATACACTACTGGTCAAAAGTTTGGATTAATTAGGTTTTTTTATGCAGCTGAAAAACCTTCTTATGCTCACCATTACTGCATTTATTAAAAATATATGCGTTTTAATTTTATTTTATGCTAAAATATATTACTAATAGCCTATATTTTAAAATGTAAATTATTCCTGCGATCAAAGCTGAATTTTCAGCATCATTACTCCAGTCTTTAGTGTCACATGATCCTTCAGAAATCTTTCTAATATACTGCTCATAAAATAATTAATAAAATATAGGTTAAAAACTAAAGTGATGAATAAAAGGTTTTAAAAAACAACATTCAATTGAAATACAAACCTTTTGGAAGATTACACATTAATTTAGGACATAGAGCAGCTTTTTAATATAACTATTTATGTATATGTTTATTTATTAAGATGAATAACTGTTTTTGTTAGATGCCATTGTTTTCTGTCATAACTTTGCAAAGATTTGATCTCAAAAACAGTATCACAGCTATTAAACTATTTCTTGTGATTTTAAATCTGTATTTAACCTCAGAACAACCTCAAAGTAAAAAGAGCTGCTAAAGTCTGATTTTATAAAGGATGTTCTTACTATATAACCTTAATTCAAGCAAAGAAGGATTTTAAAAGTCTGACAGTAATCAGTGTTGAGCACTACTGCCTGCTTTAAATGCTTCACAATGATTAACACAGTGGAAAAAAGGTTTGGAATTTAGAAAAGTAATCAAAAAGTAACCAAATAAAACATGGTTGCATTACTTTAATAAAGTAATTTAAATAGTTACAATACTTATGACATTTTAAATATTTAGAAGCTATCAGTAACTGTCCCAACACTGAATATAGTGAAGTTGTGTTTAGAAAAATGTAGTGTTTAGGAAATTCCAGTGTGCTTCCCTTTTTAACACAACTCTGACTACTTACAAGAGGAAGTACAGGCCCCATGATGCCCCTGCCCCCCAGATGTTGGGGGTCACACCCTGATAGAGGCCTTTAATCCCTTCCAGCTTCCAGATAGTCTTCATGCAGTGCACCAAGCCATCGTATTGGGGTCGCATTTTCAGACCATCACTTACTGGAAAGAGTAACAAACAGTGGGGGAAACAACACACTCCCACTTCTGCTTCAGAATGATCTAAAAATCTCCTTACAAAATGCCATTGCAACGGTAAAACTAGCTCTCTGTGTGTTTTTCTAGTTTTCTGTCCTTAGTGCTGTTAAATGATTAATTGTGATTAATAGTATCTAAAATAAAAGGTTTCGTTTACACACTATATGTGTGCACGCTTTGTATATTTATTATACATATATAAATACAAATGTATGCAAGTACAAGCCTGTTTAAGAAACGTATGCTAGGTTTACACAGAAATATATTTCTAAATAACTCCAAATTTTACGAATGTAAATATTTTAAAAATACATCATGTCTGAGCATGTACATACACACATAATGAAAACAGACAGTGCAAACACACATATATTACATAAACAAAACTTTTATTTCAGATGCGATCATTCATTTGACAGCATTACAAAACCTAGAGCTCATGACACAGTTTTCAGATTGTGAAACTGGATACACATAATTTCTCTGCTGTTTGCACAGCAATTTCAAGATCATTTCACGATTGCATTTGTTTACAGTGACAATAGAAAACTAGGAGTATTTTTTTATTTATATTTATTCACATTATTGTTTGACTTATTTTTAAATATGCAATGGGCTGTTGCGTAAAAAGCCTGTTTAAACAGTATTTTTGGCTATATATGGTGCCTAGGTAGGCAGCTGTAGGTTTTGAGACACTCTCTCTCTGCAGTATTATATAAGATAAACATGTAACGTTGCTTACCTGCGAACCTGATTTTGATCAGATCCAGGGGGTGCAACACCATTGTGGAAATAACACCCCCACTAAGTCCAGCGGCAAGATTTTCATATTTGATGTGTTTCGAGAGTCGCATGAGGCTTGCAGTGAGGGAAAAAGAAGAGCCAGAGGAGTCTGCAGCGCCTGCAGCATGTCTCTGCCTGGAAATGGTAACGTTAGCGGTCATGTTTGTTTACGTACTAGAGACGGACTCCCTGAGCGACAAGAGGCAGTAAAATATACTTTGTGAGGGCGGACAGCGGCACACTAACCCAGTTTAAAATACATACATATAAACATTAAGTAATCAATGCCCCTATGAAGTTTAGCAGCGACCGCTGGGCCATTATTAAGCGCGACCGTTCGTCTGACCTCAGCTTCTCTCCACTGCGGGAGAAGAAGGTAAATAACAGTGCGTGATGACGCAGCTCAGTGGGCGGAGCGCCGTCATTCTCAGCAGCGAATCCCCATCGCGTGTGGCGTGACGTCATTCAGAGATCAGCCCTCCTCACAGGCTTTAGAAATGTGTGCGCGCGGTGTTTTGAGATTGAGCGAGAGCTATATTTGACGACGACTTAATACACTATATTTACTGCAACCTGCTATTTATATATTTAAAGTAAATGTACTATAAATACTATTTTTGTACTATATTCTAATACGACGCCTTATTTACGGAACTCGAAAAGACTGCATGAATGATTGATTTTGAATGAAGGCAAGAATTAATGAATGAATTTTTCCTTCACACTACTTCCGAAGTCTGTTATTATTTTATAGGCTACAGCAATCTGAAGAAGAAGAAGAAGAAGAAGGAAACACAAGACACATTTTATTTATATTTTTATATAGACTCCATACCATTTATATTTGCCCTTTCGACCTAAAGGGTAATGATTCCGTGTTTTAAATTGAGTTATTATTATTGTTGTTATTATAGTAGTAGTACATAAGTTGTGCCTAGAATTTAAATTGAAATCCAAAATGGTATTTCCTTTTCTTAATGAATGAGACAAAGGTAATACGTGATACATAGCCTGTATGTGGACTCCTTCAACAATTCATCTCAGTATTCAACTCATAGGATAAAGTTGGTTGAAAGAAAATCCCGAGCTAAGAGCTGTGATCTAGACAATTATAGGTGAGCTTAAATATGATATTTGATTTGTATTTTCATCATTTTGTTGCAGTTGTTTTAAAATGTTTGGGTAACATTTTATATGGATAAAATTCACATCTATTACCTGCTCCACAGATAATGCACATGTTGGTTCATTATTACATAAAATATTATGACACACATTGCACACAAGGAAGTGATTATTGATTAATGTATCTGGTGGTAAAGCAATAACACCATTGAAATTACACATGAAATCATAAATGAATGATGTAAGATTTTATAATGTTTT
>JAUMHI010000021.1:153999-185067 GCA_032359435.1 Enteromius unitaeniatus
TCAGACCCGCCCTGAGTGAGCCGTCATCAGACCGAGACGCAGAGACAAGCAAGACTCCTAAGAGATTGAGGTGTTTTATTGTTAAATGTATTAATGAACATTAGTTGTGAGTTACCCACAAGATCTGAGTGACTGATGATGCAGAGGATTAACGTTACGTTTGGTTCTGAAGAGAAACGCACCCTTGATCAACCGAAATGTGTTTGTTCGTGCAAATCAGTCATGATCCAGCCTCACCTACAGAAGCAGCTAGTTAGCAAAATTCACTATGAATACGGCTAAAAAAAAGATCCTCAGAGTCTCGAAAAAAGAGGGGCGGGGTCAGCGGAGCTTGTGAAGATATAAAGGGGAAGTACACAGAACAGAGTGCTTTCTAAAGAGCTGTTTTTGACTGGGTAAAATTAGCTTTTTTTACACTATCTTTGAGAAATTTTAAAACAAACTATACTACAAACTTTCCATTAAGATCCTAAAGAATCATACTAGCTTGTGGCCGTTGTATGACCCGCTGAATGTTGGAAAAGTTTTGTCATTGAGTTTTATTTCTCATGCTCTGATTTGAGAAGCTCGTAGGGCTTTGCACAGAGACGACAGGCACAAATCAAGGAGTAATATCACCCATGTTGCAGGATGCGTATGATGACACATGGATGATGTCACATTTACATTTAGACATTCAGCAGTCATTTAGAATGCGCCTAGAATATGGCGCTGCTCAGTGTTGTGCTACTGCTGACTCTGCACAATCATTTAATGATGAATTGCCCACGACAATAGAAAAAAGAGGTTCGCCCATGGCAAAGCCAGCACTGTAATGCTAAGGTATTATGGGTGGTGGTTAGGGTGTTTTTACATGGTTGCCGAGATGTAAGCAGCATTTTATAGTGGCGGTTTGGTTTTTAGATTGTTTGGATCACTGAGATTCAGATTTATTATTTTTTTTTGGTAGGTAATTTTAGGTAAAAAAAAATATATATATATTTTAAATAAAATAATATCTATGTCTTTTAAATATCTATGTTTTTATACTTTTTAATTTCTTATTTTAGTGCATCATGTTAAACTAAATTCCATTAAGTAAAGTAAAAATAAGTTGCTTATTTAGTAGTTTTTCATTTTGATTTGAGTAACAAATATATATATTTTTGTTTTAATTAAAATTACTTTCATCTCTATGTAGTTTTAATACATTTTATTTCAGTTTTAGTTTTAGTGTATGACGTTAAACTAATTGAAATGAGAGATGTTGCCTAATTTAAGTTTTTGTAATTTTTCATTTTTATTTTAGTAAATGTATGTAGTTTTAATGCATGTATGTACGTTTTATTTTTATTTTATTTAAATTTATTTTAGCGCATCAAGTTAAACAAAATTAAAACAGGCAGTGTTGCTTACTTTATCATTTTTAAGTCTATTTTTGAGTTTTAGTTAATTTTAATTTAGTTTAAATTCAAATAAAATTATTTTTAATGTTTATTTTTTTTAATAAAATTTTATTGCAACAACTTATACTAATTATTTTAATGATTTTAATTACGATGAGAGATCATTAGCACTCAACTTTAATACTTAAGGTTATGGTTTTGTTCAAATCACAAACCGTGAGAATGAGCAATAGTAAAATGGCTGTTTACTTTAACCGTCTCTTTCCAGCTGTGGGAGAGAAGCAGCATCTGTTGTAAGTGAGACTGCTTGCTAATATAACACAGTTAATGAGAGAGAAACAGAACGGGAGGGAACTAAACGCATCTGGCTCTGTCTTGGCACTGCAGTGTTTCTCTAGCTCAGCGTGACACACTTCTCCTCATGACTCTGCCCAGAGACGAACACTCTGCCCTTACAGGTTAACCGCTATGAAAGCCATGGCTCAAGGGTCTGTTATGGCAGACAGGTCCCAGACCACCAAACCCCATCCAACTGGCCCCTCTCACAGAGCTTCACAGTCCCTGCACATCCCTCATGATGAGAGAGCTCCAGGACAGGAGCAGCAGTGATGCTTGTTGACGTATGCCTGCTTAAACAAGAGTGTCCTGAAGCCAAGCGGGGATAGACTCATGGGCACTGAACTTGTGGCAGGGACTGGTGGCAGAGAACAGTTTATTTAGTCTGTGTCAGTCTGAGGGACTAGAAAGACATAGGCATAAAGTGGAATGCATAAATTGGGCATGGATCAGGATGCTGTGCTCCTTCGTTTATTTTTATTTTTTTTAAATAAGAACCCCAAATATGATAATCCTCTTGCAAAGGGGAATATAATGTAGAATACAAGGGCAACTTTTTAATGTATAAAGGTTCATTTATTTGGTGTGATGATAAAACAAAACTGTGCATTTGTCACAGTTATTTTTGATTTTTTTTAAATGAAATATAATGTTTGATGTGTAATGCATCTAACCAAAAACTGGATTTGATTTTTATTTTTTATTGTTAAAAACAGGATAAAATAATCATTATTAATCTCATGATTTTTTTTTTGGTATTTATAATGCAAATTAAAGAAATAACATAAATTTGGTAATTGTTAAAATAATGGTGTTAAGCATATGAAAAATGTATAATGATTATTTTATGATTTATTAAATGTACAATGATTATTCTATCCTCTGTTTTTAACAGTGTATCATATTTTAGCTCATTAAGGGAAATGTATATATATAGGAAATTACTATTAATTATAATTAATTGCAATTCTTTATATTAGCTGCCAGTAGTAACTGTAGCAGATTTACCATCAACTAATCTGTTCATTCAGCGAAAACATAGTATAATTTCATAGTGTATGGATATTTTCGTGGCCACAGAAAAATACCTTCTTACAGTATCCCTGCATTAGAGCATGTCGTAAAGGGACTTTACAAAAATCGTAAAGGGACATTAATTTGCAAGGCAGAATCAGAAAAACTCATGCAATTTGTGCAAAAGTTTTATTAACTCTACGTTAACTCACATAACTGAACACACATAAATTGCATTGCCTCATTGGTGAGGGTCCGATACAGTTTTAAAGTCATGATGGTTCCAAGGTTTTGGATTGGCAATTGATTCCTGGTTCGAAAGTAATGAATTGCAAAAGATGCCCTGACTCTGATGATTGTTAGATGTCCGAGTTGCTTTGTTCACATTCCTTCAAGCAATAAACCGGTCTTATCAGTCGGTTACCATGGAAATCAGAGGCCTGTTCGCCTTCCCGGGGTGTTAGTTGTCAGTCGGGGGATGGCTCCAAATTGAGTTGCCCCTTGGGCTTGGAAAGCAGTATTAAAGATTATGTGTTACATGTAACAAATAGTTTGTGCCTGATTGGTTCAACTGCTACAACAGTAAAAAATTAAAATCAAATCCAGTTTGAACTTCTCTGTTATAATTGTTCCTAAATTTAGTTTGTTTGTATGTTTTATGTTTTCTTGAATTTTTCTTATTGGTTAAATGTTATTAAGCAAAGAGCATGCTTAATTAATTCAAATCGCGAAGCCTGTACAATTTAAGATCAATTTATTTATTAAATTTTTAGGTCCCCATGAAATGTATTTTTTCCTCAACAACATAATTTATTACCTTTTTTAAACAATAGCCTGACGAAGGTTCCTTTTTTTTCCAGAAATTGTGTTGTGTACTTAATTTCTGGTTATCAAATTAATGCAATACTTTTTCTTTTATTGCAATGAAAGTGTTTACTTTTTAAATTGAAACATTAAACAAATATTGTGAGATTATCCCTAGTAATTTAATTAGTAGTAGTAGTTACTTACATTCTACTGTACATAAGGGATATATTACTGACAATTTCTTCAAGTAAAACCGAGCTTTTATTTTTTTTTTGTGTGGCCATAAGGTCCTTTACATTTCTGTGTGTATATGATATGACAATAATTGTACTCAACTAAAGGATCAAATTTAGTGACTCTCAGAGCAGTTCTGGACATGTTGCTGTTGGACATGTTGTTGTGTATTTGTCATAATTTATTTCGAACGGCAGACGCTGAAATCACAAGTGTCACATGCTTCAGTATGTGTGTAGTCAACGAAACCATTTATTATATAGACACACACACAACACACAGTATATATAATTAAATAGTCTTTTGCAGCTTAATATTTAAATATTCACATCCATTTCATGATTTGATGTAAGTGTGCTCTCATTTTCTCATTGTGGAGATCATAGGTCCCTACAGCTCTACAACAAGTTACTGTGTATGTTTGTAGTAATATGGGACACAGGAAGTGATGTGGGGGCTGGAAAAGGACCACAAGATGGGACTCAAACTCAGGTTGTGTGCTATATGTCAGAGCACTGACCGCAAGGCTAACCTTAAGAAACATTTGAAGAATGTATTTTTTTTTAATTGTGGGACTGTGCACTTATGAGGATGGACATTTGTGTTGCATGTTTGGTAATTTTGTTGGAACTTGCTGATTCTTTAGCATCCTGCACCATAAGGCTGCATGATTATGCCAAAAATCACAATTGTCGATTATTCCCTTGAAATTGTAATTGCGTTTATTAATTACGATCATAACAATTTACATTGAACTAGATTTATACTATTGCTTAAAGCAACTGCATGCCATATTTTTAGATGAAAATAAACAAGCTAAAAGCAACTTAAACTATAGTATCACGCCTCAAATGTGAACTATACATCGGATTGGTTTCTTCTTTAATTAAAAAAGTAAAAATATGCATAGAATTTCAAAGCTATACTAAGACTACATTTTAAACAATGCAAAAATCCTTAAGATAACATGTAGAACACATCTTAAGCACACAGAATAACATAAGTGGATTTTGTACGATTAATTTCCAGTTTGAACGATTATGCAATTGGGCTTCCATAATTGTAATTACGATTAGAAATTCGATGAATTGTTATCTGCTGCACCATGATCATCCTGTGACCCCTGCGTTTTGTTCCATTTCAGTATTTAGCACTATATACAGCTGTTTTTTTAATGCTAGAATAAATTATTTGTGAAAGTAATTAAACAAACAATGAATTCAAACAACTCAACTTTAGGTTGTTTTATATGTACATAGTATCCCTAGTGGGAATCACTTGAAGAGAAATTAAGGTGTTATAATAGTTTCAGCCTCACCTCACTGTATTGACCACTCACATTGACCTCATTTCCTTTTACATTCTTAGAAACAGAAGCCCATCAGCATCCAGGGACCCCAACGCGGCATATAACCAAAGGGAGGGGGAAGGAGGACTGCAGTATGCCCCGGCTGAAGAAGGCATGCCCCGCTCTCCGTCCGACTACGGACGTGACCCTGGCCATTCGCCGAGGAGTTCAAGAATGTACAATGAGGTGGGCGGTTATCAAGACAGCCGAGGACGCTGGCACTCACAAGGCCAGCGTTTGGACGGCCAGCTAGAAGACTATGAACTCCAAAGACGCCGTGAGGAGGAATACCAGGCCCGGTACCGCAGCGACCCCAACCTGGCGCGCTACCCAGTCAAACCCCAGCCCTACGAGGAGCAGATGCGCATCCATGCCCAGGTGTCACGGGCTCGCCATGAGCGGCGTCATAGTGACGTCTCGCTTGCCTACACAGAACTTGACGAGCCTATGCATGGGCCCGGTGGGCGCCAGTCACGCCTCCCTCTGTTGGGAGGTCCAAGTCAGCGCTCGTACTCTATGGACAGGAGCTCGCCGGGACATCGGATGTCGAATCACAGCCCACCAACGCCACACCGCAGCCCCGTGCTGGGCGAGAGCCGACGAGGACCGGTGGAGCCTACGAGGAAACCCATACCACAACAGCACCACTTGGACCCTAGCTCAGCCATGCGCAGAAACAAACGGGACAAAATGGATAGCATGCTGCGAAACGACTCTCTGAGCTCGGACCAGTCCGAGTCGATTCGGCCCCCTCCACCTCGACCGCACCGCAGCAAACGCCTTGGCAAGCTCAGAACCATGGGCAGCTTCAGCAGCTCAGAAGAGGAGCTGGCAACCACGCCGGAGTACACAAGCTGTGAGGATGTGGAGCTAGAGAGCGAGTCCATCAGCGAAAAAGGTAAACGCTGCTGACTCTAAATGGAATTTTTGAATTGCTGGTTGATAAACATTGCAGTGTTTTAGGGAGATTACCTGCATTAAGCGTTTCTAGAAAGAGCCTTCGTGTTAACCACCATGTTGCTCCAGAGCTGGTGGGGGCAGGAGAGAGTTCAATGCTGTAGTATGGATTATTTAGAGCCAGTGAAATATATATTTTTGGTTACACCTTATTTTGATTGTCCACTTTAGACAGTCTACTAACTGTAAGTCATTGCAACTACCTGTCAACAAATTATTTTTATTTTGCAACTAAATGCCTGCTAACTCTCAGAGTAAACTGTTAGGGTAGGTTTAGGGTTTGCATTGTTTATGCTTAAATCAGTCAAACTGAGGAACCACAAGGGACTTTTATCATGTATGATTTTATCATGTGTTGTTCATGAGGAGAAGGCAGCAAGAAATTGACTCAAAAACACTGGAAAAAATGTCTTGTGAAGCCTAGTCTGATAATGTTTAACAAGTTTTCATGCACAATAAAAGCTCCTAAAAAGATAAAAGCTCAAAACTGCAGCTGCATTTCGCGTGTCATCAGAATCACATGATTACAAACAAGCTAATACTTACTTCTTTTGAAACAGGGACCACTTTATGACTGTTCTGTTCAACATTAGTATGAATTTGTGTAGCATGAATATAGTATTGATACACTGTTGAACTCGGCATGTTGTTATTGTCACGTGACCTACTTGACCAGCCTCATCTCCTGTGGCCTCATGGGATGGTAAAATGTCCAGCAGATATGCACTTTAGAATCTCTCCAGAAGTATTAGTTCACTGGAAGACTTTGTGTCTACTGTTTAATAAATTTGCACATACTACGCTTTTAACACACTGTTTTTCATATAGTAGGGAAGTATGCTGTTTTGGATGCAGCATGCGTGCACTTTATAAAGACCAGCAAGATGAATTTTGTGGTTTGACATCCTAGATCAGGACCTGCTCCTGGAGAGCTGCCTTCCTGCAGACTTCACTTTCTACTCAACACATCTGACTGCAGTTTTTCAGTATCCCTGAACACCTTGATTAGCTGGCTCCGATGCATTTGATTGGGGTTATGGCTGAACTCTGCAGAACGGTAGATCTCCAGGAGCAGATCCTACATCTTAAATGATTTTGGCCACTCTTTATTAATTCTTCTTGTTCCCAGTCAAATAAGAGAGTCGGTTTTGGCAGAGTAGAACTTGTTTATGGTGAGGTTAGAGTCATGTTGTTGTTGTTTATGATGCTACCTTACTGAGTCTGCTTTAAATACAGCTTTGGATAGGGCATAGTGATAACATTTGTTACATTAAATGTTGTTGAATATTAACCAGATTATTGCTTGTAATAGTAACCCCTTAGTTAATATTCTCAACACATTCAGAAGAGAAGTTCAAAGATGAGAGAAGTAAGTCACTCTGTGACCTTTCTCCTCTAAATTCAGTTTAAAACTGCACCTAAGATAAAGGAGAATCCACTGACTCTGGCAATTACATGGGGTGAGTCACATGACCAGGGTTTAAACCATGGAGGGTGTTTCATTATTCAAGCAGGTTTAATTATGTAATACAAGCCAGGCTGAAGATGCTAGAGTGTGAATGGGGACACAGGACACAGGCATACATTGCCATTCACCGTTAAGTAGAATCCAGTTATCCTGTTAGAATATGAATTTCTATAGCATTTACTGTTAGACGTTTAAAGTGAGAATATTACTATGAGCTCAGCTGACCTGAAGCCCTGTTGGTCTGACAAGATTCAAAATAGGCAGCACCTAAGGGAGGCTTTAGAAACGGTTTAAAAACCCCTGATGTACAGCAGATTTCCAAGTATTTTCAACCTAATTTCTGTGGCATGTTGTTTACTACATTAAATAATTACAATTCATGTCTCAGCAAATAAAAACTTTTACACATGGTAAAGCTCAGCTGAAGCGTTTAATGTTTAGAGCTGTATAAAGGGGGTTGCACATCATATGTGTCATTGATACTTTGTAAATTCTTAAAGTGAACTTTTGACTGTAATGGCTCTTTTTCATCAAGCGGTATGGCTCAGTAGAGTACTGTACAATACATTGTTTCAGCATCGATATTGAGATCCCAGAAAAAAAAATGGATGAATAACAACAGTATATTGGTTCACAGCAGTTTAATGTTCCCATTGCTTTCTGAATGTAAAGTGAATGTTAATCAAACAACAAAACACATAGAGGAAAATCTCTTTTTCTAGCTGTTTTTAAACAGATTTATTAGATTTAATTTGCAATGGAGACTATGCAGTGTTATTTTATTTTTGATTATTCAGTTTCTGCACCTGAATACTATTAGACTTACCTGAAAAATATAAAGAATTGTTCATTTCATTTATATCTTTGTTCTATTATATTCAACTATACTTGTTTATTTTCAATGCTGATTTACTTAACTACAAAATCACCCAAATCATTTTACAGAATTTTCAACATTTTACAACATTTTTCAGCTATTTTACAGAAAAACTAAACATCACAATGTGAGTTTTTTTTTTCCAATATTGTGCAGCCATTCTACAATAAGGTTTGAGGGTGGAGCTAGACTCTGATGAACATTGATTTGTTGACAGAGGATTGTGCGTGCTGCAAGAAATAACAACACAAGGGCATTGAAGCTCCCCTTCGCCCGTTACACCGTGCTGCTTGGGCTTATACATCAGTGTGCAAAAACAAAAATATGTTATTTTATAATTTTGTATTTTTCACACACACATACACACAGATAATGTAGTGTTTTCTCAGTTTTGAATAAACTATGCATATCAAGTAAAGGTATGCTTGGCGAAATGCAAGTCGGATCAGGGTGTACTTTCCTAAATTGTAGTGTATTGACCTGTACTGTTTGGTAGAAACAAGCCATAATATACGCCTAAAATTTGAGCATTAGTAACATCAATCTGCACATTTTGTCAGTATAGCTGGTTCTGTGACTAGCAGTTAATCTGCATCACCTGCTTTCAGATGAAGCACCATTTACTAGGGATGCACGATGAACATTGTTGGATATTTAAAGTGCATCTTGTCAGTAAAGCCGGTTCTGAAATCAGTGGTAAATACCATGAGGTGTGTGATTTTCACATTTAGCCGCATTTACTACACAGAGCCGTTGTTCACTGACGGGCTGCGAAAATGTATCACAAAAAAAAGAACACAAAAAAAGCGCGGATAATACACGAAATCACAAGATTATGAAATAGGAGAAATCTTTCAGGATAATGATGACCACATTTAATAACATGTTTTTACTCCAAACTCAATTCACAACGTCAGTAGAATGTTTTAAATAAATTCTTCTGTGAGATGATCTGGTTCTTACACAAAATAAAGCACACAACATATTTCATAGTATTCTAAGCAGTGATAAAGGCGATATTGATTAGCATTGCATTATAGATATGCTTTATTATAATGAAAATTATAACGATAAGAACTCAGAAAAACCATATATTGATGTAATCATGTGTTTACTAGTCATGTTGAATCAATGAAAACATTTAAATCTTCTGTTTATTCAGCAACTGCTATAGGGATTTCTTCTGTAGAGTTTCTCCTGCGGGGCGTATTTTGAGTTTCTGAGCGTAAGCACCCTCTGGTCTGCAAACAGAGATTGACTACCGATCGCAGAACCTTGCTTCACTGAAAGATACGCACGACAATCTGTCTAATCATGATTTTGTTTTTCATTTCGATTTATCATGCAGTTCTACTCTTAAGATACTACTATGACTAAGATATTCATTTAAGGGTTCTATCCCAATGACAAGCTATTGTATCCCTAAAGGTATGATTTCTGAATGTTGTGTGTTCACAATGTGGTGGCACTTCTCTTCTGGTGTGGAAGTGATTTAAGAGAAATGTCAGTTTAAAATAATTGAGAATACAGCAGACCTTATGTCTAAAAACACAACTGGACTCTTTGAAGCTCCCATGGATAATCAGTTGCTTACGTTCAAGTGTTACACCAAAAGCCTAATTTGTCTCTTCTTTTAGTCGAGTCAAGTCAAGTCACTTTTATTTATATAGCGCTTTTAACAATACAGATTGTAGCAAAGCACTAAACATTCAACATCAAATAGAACAACAGAGTAATGGTAATGTATAATGACGAGAATTAAACTTATTTATCAAATGCAGAGACTGTCTCTGTAGTCAAGACGACGATAATCACTGGAAATCAGGTGTCCCCAACTAAGCAAGCCAGAGGCGACAGCGGCAAGGAACCAAAAGTCCATCCATGAGAGAACGGGGAAAAAAACCTTGGGAGAACCAGGATTAGCTGGGTCCAGTTCTCCTCTAGCTGGACGCTCTGCACCTAATTTCCAGTTCAATTTTAAACACGTTAAATTGTGTAAGGACTTATAGTGTGTGTTTGTGTTGTGTTCTGATGAAGATTTTAGTGTCACGCTGCTCATTGTCATTAGGATTTCATGAATGGATTTGGAATGCTACTCTCTGTGAAGTACCTGTCCTTCCTTTTCCTATTTTTTTCTTCTGCCACATAAGATATTCCCCTCCCCTAAAAGCTCTGATGTTGTCAGGGTCACAATTAGCTCAATTGGATAAGCCTCTTTGCACAAGAGCAGTCTCGAGAGAGCTCCCCAGAGCCTTCCTTCATCTCCAGAAGTAGGGAGAAGGAGTCCCAGCAGTGGATTGAGGGTCACTTCCATGGCAGGGAAGTGAAGTCGGGAAGTGAAATTGGACCAGTGCATCTGTTATGGTTACTGCTCCACCACTGCTACTTAATGCATGTGAGGCTATAGTGGTGCAGAAGAAAGTAGGACACGTAGTGACTCGAAGAGACATTTGCTTCCACCTTCATCCTGCTCATACTCAGTCTCTCTGTTTCAGTAAGCTTTCTAAAGGCTAGTTCACACCACTCCAAAAAACACCAAGAAATCTCCAAATCCCAATGCTTGATCAGTAGGCATCTGTTTCAGGCGATTACTGTTTCCCCGAATTTCCAATCCAGCATCCAACGTTAAACTCTAGAGTTGCCACAAATCTAACAGGCATCCAATCACTCCATCTGATCTCATAAGAGTGGCACACCTCTTGACTGCAGACCGGAAAGAGCTTGATCTCTGACAAGCTTATCCTTCCATTTGCTGCCATTGGATAAACGTCAGTCAGTCAGTGACAACCCTACCTGGTTGGTTCAAAGTACTCAATTCCCTCCCCGCCTACAGAAAGAGAAAAGGATTTGGTCAAAGTAGAAAACTAGTTGAGGCGCGCACCAAGACGGCACACTGTGTGAAGCCTGGGAAAATGGTGGTAAGTCAATATTTCATCAAATCGCCAACATTTGGAATAGTGACTGTACTGCTGAGGGAATGAGTAAGGACTTTTAAGATAATTGTTTGCTCTGAACTTTCACTTTTCATGCAAAAACCACCAACCAGAAGGCTGGAAAATCTAAAGGAAAGGAATAGTTGTATTGGTTTGGTGCAACTGGTTGAGTCCAACGCTTGCTTCTATGGAGCCATGAGCAAACTGTAGGGGTTCTCGGAGTCAGGGATCAGCCCGGCAAACTCAGGGAAATAGTCTGTTGTGATGCGGGGACTATGTAGGGCAGGGTGTTTGAGCTGGCTTACAAGAATAACGGTAAGCTCATTATTCTAAGGCATGAACTCCATTTCAGTGCAAGGAGAAAGAGAGAGGGAAAGCGAATGACACCGTTGAGAGGCAATGTAAAATAAGCCAAAGAGTTGGGTTTGATGTCTTTCTTGAAGGGGATGTGCAAGACCTTTTAAAGACTGGCCCAAGCGTGATTTAAAAAGCTGCAGTTGAGTTCGAGTCTTTTTTCTGGTGGATGCAGTTGAGTAAATCAGCTTTGCAGAACTTTAACTTGCCAAGGTTTGGAAGGGGTGGTGCAGCAAAGACGGATTATCAACAATATATTGGGACTACACAGAACAAATAATTTTTTTCCTGAAGATGCTGGGAACGGTCTGCACATGATTCGTCGACAAATGGCAAACGCTTCTGGTTTGTGAGGAATGGTGTATGTTAAGGCAGAAGTAATGTCTACAGAAGTAAGCTTTTACAACATTCATTCTTTTCACGGTACCATACAGATATTACCGCATGCTGGCAGGGAAATTTGGGACAGGGTGATGCAATGTTGGCAGCAGTAATCAGACGTCTGCAATATTAAAGTTTCCTAGATGTACAGTAGGATACGATTTCTTTTTATGCATTTATTATAGTGCCGTTACGATATCTGGCTGTTGAAATTATGGATGCATAATAACATCATCTTTCAACTAGAGCTTGGTTTCGTAATCAACTGATGTACTGATGACACAGGCACATGTAAATAACTATTTACTATTTTGCACATATAAAGTGATTCCTATGACAATGGTTTACTTAAATCCAGTCCAGGTTATTTTGCACATTTCGAGTGTTACGATGTTGGTTTGCTTTAGTTCATTTTGTATTTAAAGGACCTTAAAACTGGACCTCCTCCTTTGTTTTGAACTGTTATGAAAGTATCAGTACAAAATTGCTGCATTTCAAATCCATCTGCTTGCCAAGCCTTGTAAATAATCGCTAGACAAGAGAAGTTAGGTCATAAAATGTTTTACTAAAATGTCATACTAACACGATTAAAAAGATGGGAAACTTGGGAAACTTCACTTTTTAATGGAAATGTTTGCTTTCTCACCAACAGTTGCTTGAATCTTTGTTATGGTGTGATATCACTTGGCTTACAAGTTGAGAATGTACAGTAGGCCTACACTTTATAACTAATGGTATAACATACCAGTTTATATCCTAAAGGTTTTCTAATTAATGAAGAACTCCTCTCTTTCTGGTATTTGTGGTTTTAAAGGTTTTGTGCGTTAAATTATTGCTTGATACTATAACTATCATTTCAGTGATCTTTGTGTTAATAACAGAATATATGCCCAATATGTAATTGTTAAATATCCCCTATACGACATCAGCAAAATCAGATGCATTTTATGGTATCATATATATATATATATATATATATATATATCATGATACAGCATGAAGCAGTATCAAAATGTCTTTTATATGTCATTTAAGCACTAGATTTTAATGTCTGTGTGTCTCCAACCAGAAAATATTTCTTAACAGAAAGGTTCTCTGTTGACAGAAATTGTGCTGATTAGATGAGGTTATTTGCTTTTTTATAAAATGTACTTTCAGCCAATATTAGTGACTTTTGCTTTCTTTTCTTTCTGTCAAATTGCTGGAAAAACAGGGTCTGCCTTATGTTGTAGTTCATGCTTTTTTTTTTTCACCATGCCCCTTTAAAATATCTGTATTTGTTCTTTCTTTCCATTTGCTTTATAGGTAAGTGTGTACAAAGAAAAATGATATAAATTATGTGTGTTAATTTAAAGTGATAATTAACCCAAAAATGACAATTCTGTCATCATTTAGTCACCCTCATTAGTCACCAACCTGTATGACTTTCTCTTGTGGAAAACAAACTCTTATTATTATTTTTTTTTAAAGAATGCACTATTGCCTTTGTGTAATTGCAATGAATGGGGACTGAAGGTTTCACAAAAGTGCCATAAACGTATCATACAAGTATTAGTTACTCCATTTCATTACTAAATGAATAATGATATCATGAGCCAGATCAACTAACTTTTATATATATATTTATACAATTTGAATCCATTCTTAAATCATGCATCTATTTACATCCTTTTTGCCAGTTGCAGTCCC
Source organism: Enteromius unitaeniatus (assembly GCA_032359435.1). Lineage (NCBI taxonomy): Eukaryota > Metazoa > Chordata > Actinopteri > Cypriniformes > Cyprinidae > Enteromius > Enteromius unitaeniatus. The sequence continues at coordinate 167,783 of JAUMHI010000021.1, forward strand.
CATTTATTATAATCGCATGGAACAAAATGGCTAGCACATTCTTTCAAATATCTTCTTGTGTGTTTCACAAGAGAAAAAAGTTGCACTCTTGCAGGGTGAGTAAATAATGGCATCAGTTTCATTTTTGCTGAATTACTCCTATAAAAGAGAAAGCGTGCGAGTGAATGAATGTCACGTATCTGCCTATACAAGTGAAATCTTGTTGACTGGAGTGTGTGCGTATGTGTCCTCTCACTGTGCTGTCCTCAGGAGATATGGATGGTCACTGGTGGGACCATGCGTCTTGGCATAGCGAGGCCTCCTCAATGTCTATGGTGAGGCTTGTGACCCTCTCACCCCATTTCCCCTCGTTTAATTTACCTCTGCATGTTTTGTTTCTCCTCCTTTTTTGTATCATCCATAACCTTTAGGCAACATTCAAAGGGGAAAAAGAAAAACAAATGAGCAGGCATATTTTTTGGACGCCAATTATGCCCCGTCTGAGAGGCAAAAGACAGTGGTGCGATTTTGGGAGCGCTCCCACGATGAAGATGCGGAGTGGTGCGAGCCGCAGGTCAAAGATTCAGGGGTTGACACGTGCAGTAGCACCACGCTAAATGAGGAGCATAGCCATAGCGACAAGGTACTGAGACGACTTACTGCCGCCTGCATCTCGCTTCCTGTGACTGACCTGTCTGTTTCTGCCCCTGGAGGGTTTCCCGCTCTAATCGTGCCTCTCAGACGAGAGGAGAACCCTCTTGTTTGCTTTGCTCCACTGTCTTCTGGCTGCAGAGTCCTTGCGCATCCTAACACACAGAACGATGAATGACAAACTTCCTGGCACTGTTTGCTCCATATGCTGCATGCTTCTCGATGCGGACAGACGCTCCATTCTGATTGCAAACCTGTTTTCCTCACTTGGTCACGTCACCTTTTCACGCTCTTCCCCCCACCCTTTGGGATTTCCTGACATGATTTTTTCCACACAATCCTTCAGTCTCAGCTTAAACACAGGGATAGGCTAGTGTGGGAATCAATCTTGCACTAAGCAGTTGTTTTTCTTTTCCCCTTTTCACTGTCTCATTCTTCATGCTGTCCTCTTCTGTCCCATCTTTGGTTTTCGTTTGTTCACCACGTCTTTCGTTATAGCGAATAGAAGTAGCTTGCTACATCCATACTGCTTGAGGGTGTGAGAGCAATTTACTTTCCTTTTCTGGTGATCAGTGGATTGATCTAGATCAGTTCTTCTCAACTGGTTTTGTTTCAAAACATGTCTTTCAAATTAAATATTTGTGAGTTGGTTAACCAAAAAGTTCGGGGAAGAATTCTCACAATTAACTTTGACTTTTGCCTCAGTAAGCTCCTAATTTGAGGTTTGTTAATAGTTAATAAGGTAGTTGTTAAGTGCAGATATTAAGGGATTTAAAATATGGTAATACAGAATAATATGTGCTTTAAACGTACTTATTAACAGCTAGTATGCTAGTAATACGCATGCTAAAAAGCAACTAGTTAATAGTGAGAATTTTACTATTTGTGAATCGGCTCACCATATTTGATGTGACAAAGCAACAAGCATAACTTCTGAGATTTTGGAACATTTTGTTAATAGTTTCTCTTTATTTTTGAGGCAGTGAACTCACTGTAAAATCTTATTGGTTCAAAAACCTCCACTATTTATTAAATATTAAATATCACTAGCAGATCAACAGTGTTTCACATTTGGGTTGGACACAAACAATTGATTGTACATGTGCATTGACTTCCTTTAATCTTGTGTAGCTTTCATAATTTTAGGTATTTTTAAATGTTAATCTTATGTAAATTTTAAACAAGTACGTGAAGAACCAATTGAACAAAGATTTATGTTAAAGTTGATTGTATATGCAGACATCGACATCAATACATCAACAACATATGTGTTGTATTCTATTTTATGATTTATATATGATTTATTTTGTGTTTTATTTTCAAAATGTTTCAAATCTAAAAAAATATGGAATAACTGCCATTGGTGAAATATTTAGTTTTGTAGTTTAATGCAGTAACTGCATTAAAACAAAATTCTGTCATCATTTACTCGACCTCCAGTAATTCCAAACCTGTATGAATTTCTTTGTTCTGCCAAACACAAAGCAAGATATTTTGAAAAGAGTTTGTAATCATGCTGTTTTGGGTCACCACTGACTTACAAAGTAATTTTTTGTCATGCTATGGAAGTCAATGAAGACCCAAAACTTTTTTTCTTCCTTTTTGCAAAATATCTTGTAACTTGTAGTGGCCGTGGTTTGAAGCTGTAGTAAAATACTGCATAAACTCACGTCTTTGACCTTATTACATCAGTAATACTGTATGCAGGTCAATGCAACTTGTAAAGAAATCCAACAGCTATTCTAAAATCACTGTAAACCACTTCTTCTTGAAGGTTATGGCTGTAATTGATTAATACATGCCCTATCCATAGAATATTGTGATTCCCCAGTTGAGAACTGCTGATCTAATTAACTGCTTTAAGTTGTGGTCCTGAATTGTGTGCTTGATACCTCTCACCCTGTCCTGACTGTTGTGTTTGTACTTAATAAATGCACAAACCGAACCTGTACGGTGGACTTTGAAGACAATTACTTTCATGCTGTTAGCAAATGCCAAGATCCTGTCATCATTTCCTCACCCTCATGTTGTTTCAAACCTGTAGGACTGTCTTACTTTCCTCTGTTCAACACAACAGGAGATGTAGTGCAGGGTGTCTAGAGAGCTCTGATTCATAACAGGCACTGGAGCTGTCAAGCTCCAACAATGGCAAAAACATGTTTCTAAAAGAGGAACTATACAAACCATGCTCTATATTCCAAGCTTTCTGAAGGCATTCAGTTGCTTTAAGTGAGTAACATGCTCTAAAGTCTGTCTTGTTGTTAATTTACTACCCCTCAGGCCATCCAAGATGTAGCTGAATTTTGCTCCTTCAGTACTGTGGTCCTTGGTGATCCATAAAATGCAAATCAATAGCTACCATCATTTTGAGAGTCAAAAAAAGAATATACAGGCAAGACCCAATTAATACCCTAGCAATATATTGAGGTCTTTGCTAAAATATAATGCACCATATAAATTTAATGTACATTTAGTTTTGAGAACTTCAGAAGATGGGGACATTTTCCTTACAAAAGCTTTTCCTTATATTGGTTTATGACATGAAAGTGCAAAACGATGAAAAGATTTTGCTTTAATGTTATGGTATGTATTGCTAATACAAAACTACCCTTATCAAGTCAACATGAAATCAAACTGACCTTATTTACTTACTTAATGTGTTCCTGGTTTTATTGGCAAGATGCATGCGTGCATGTTATTGTCTTCATAATTCTTCTTCAAAATGAAATAGCTTACTCTCTTTTACAAATCTTCTCGGTAACACTTCAGATTCACTATTATGCCTCCCCCCCCAATAAATAGTTCTTAGGACAGTTGATGTAGTAGTTATAATATGTAGTAGTTGTAAATGCTAACAAGCAACTAATTAATAGTGTTTTCTATTCTAAAGTGTTACCGTCTTCTCTCACCAACCTTGTAACTTCATTCTGGCCTGTAACACCAACTCGTCATTACTTGATTATTTCCCAAAGTAAAACGGGTTGTGAATGTATTTCATGTTGGCATGTATTTTAAGTTACACCTCGGTTCGGTTTGTGTCTTCACAGCAAATAAAAGTTGACCTCCTCCTTTGATTTCCCGAGACTGTGCATGTGTGTGTGTGTGTTTGTAATGTGCTGTGCGTGGATGCTTGTATAAAAACCAGAGGTGTATTGTCACTTTGACCCCGTAGCACCCGGTGACATGGCAACCATCCAAAGATGGAGAGCGCCTAATAGGGCGGATAGTGCTAAACAAGCGGATGAAAGATGGCACGGTGCCCAGAGACACGGGGGCACTTCTGGGCCTCAAGGTAAGGATGCACAAACGCTGTGAAGGATCACTCAATCAAAGCCTTGCTAATAACCCTAAATCATAGGAGATCTTCAGCAAACTCGTTCAGCTTCATTCACAATGCATAGTTTACCAACTACAGTTTTTTCTTAATGATTTGAAGTTTGACCTTATTGTGGACTGAATTAGTTGGCTTGAGATGTTGTATTATAAATAGGGGTGTAACAATATTTAAACCAAACCAAAAACAGCAATACACCACCCAAGATATCTGAAACACTTAACATGTTTTGTTATTTCTCTTGTATAAGATGCATAGGTTGAGTTGCGTTGCAGTACTACAGTGATTATCTCTGTATGGACGCGTATGTGAGGCAATTTTCAATTTGCTATGCAATATTCAAAATGGCAATGTGTTGCCCAGATGTGAAAAGTTTCAAATCAAACCCAAATTGATTTGATATGTGTAACATGTCCAAGCAGAAATAGTAGCAAAACGATCATTTAAATGTTATTTGTCCGAAATTCATTTAGACTACCCGTTAGAACGCGTACAATTGCATTTTCATCATGACGCTGCGGGATATGTGTAGCAAAATTCAATGCAGCTTTGAAAATACATTCCAAGCTGACCACGCCCACCCACTGTCAATCATTGCTTCAAGGCAGAAGCATTTTAGTAGATGATTCGAAACACAGTGGCTGGAGATACAAAGTGGAGGGTGAACATAGAAATAGTGGTGTTTTAGAAGATTTGTACGTATATGTAGGTGACAGAACTACTGTATAATACTGTGTTTTGCAGAATTATCAGCCTTAACAGACCGTGGTCACTTGAGCCGCCACATTCTGCGCACGTCTATTTGTGGTATTACGGTACGGATACATGAAGCGGACAAAAAGCTGACGAAGATGTATCTTTCAGAAGTTATGAATTAAACATGCCAAAGTTTGACACAGATAGACGCATTGACTTTTTTGAAATAGAATTTATTGAAATTCCTTCCTCTGAAGAAACAAAAAAGTCGGAAATAATCAATGTTGTTACAACCTTTTTGTTTAGTTTTTTTCTTCACAGTACAATATATTTGAACATAACTGTATATTTGATAACGTACAATATTAATATGCTTGTCAATAGTTTTTCCCCCATTTTTGGGCACGTTTAATTCATAACCGCTGAAAGATATGTCCTCATCAGCTTTTTGTCCGCTTCATGTATCTGTACCGTAATACCACAAATAGACGTGCGCAGAATTTGGCGGCTCAAGTGACCACGGTCTGTTAAGGCTGATAATTCTGCAAAACACTCCAGTATTAATCTAGTTCTGTCACCTACATATGCGTACAAATCTTCTAAAACACCACTATTTCTCTCTTCATGCTCCACTTCATATCTCCAGCCACTATGTTTCAATAACTAACAGGCTTCCGCCTTGAAGCAATGATTGGCAGTGAAGCCGCATTGAATTTTGCTACACATATCCCGCAGCGTCATGATGAAAATGCAATCGTAAGTGTCCTAACTGGTAGTCTAAATGCATTTCAGACAAATAACATTTAAAAGATCATTTTGCAAACTAACTTCTGCTTGGACATGTTACACATATCAAATCAATTTGGGTTATACAGTTTCATTTCAATTTTGCAACTTATACAGCATTCAAATTAATATTCAATTTACATATTAATATTACTGTTGTAAATAGGAAATGTAAATAATATTATTTCATTTTAATTTTCCTTTTGCACCAAACTTTGCACATGTGGGTTAATGGAAAATGTAAATTTAAAAAAGAAATACATTGCCAATTTGAATATTGCATTGTCATTTTAAGTATTGCATTGCCATTTTGAATACTGCATTGCAAATTGAATATTGCTACACATATGCTTCCATATCTCTGGGGCGTTTTGCGCGGATAGTCATGATATTAACATTATTTAGTATACATCTCTACAGAAAAGGCTACAGGCATTTGCAGGCATCATGCATAATTCCACATATTTCTGCAGATTTTGCGCAGATTACAAAGCGTGAAAGCATGTAGGTCGAATCCAGATTATCAGAGCAGAGCAGTCATTTGATAACTTTCTGTGAGAATTTCACATTGTGAGTGATTGTTTGGGATGTAACGATTCACTCAACTCCGTTTAATTCACAAATTTGATTTCACAATTCGATTTTCTCAACAAAAAGAATGTAAACAAAAGGAGTTTGGAGACATTATACAGTTGCTTGTCCTTTTAATTACGCAATTGCTGCATGTTTCTTTAAATCTAACAACAACAAAAAAGAAGATCTACATTTCCAAACAATCGCCAAATCAAATAAGTTACACAAACAAAAGAAATACCTTCATATAAACAAACTAAGGCTTTGTCTGGGCTCCTTCCATTTCAAATGTGAGACAACTCATTAATCATCAAAGGCATTCCAAACAAACAGTTTTAGACTGTATGATTTCAAAATTTCAAGCAAAAAAAAAGAAAGAAGTCAAAATTCTGAGTGTCAGATTCAGTTATTACATATTTGAGTAAAATAGTTTCTTGATTGTCCGGCTATTTTATTTTATAAAACTGAACCAAACCAAACTGTGACATTAGTGTATCGTTACACCCCTAATTATAAATACATAGTATCATTGGTGTGGACTTTCAGCCTTTAAATTCCACGTGAATGATTCCTATCAGGCCCTTTGTGGTAGAAAATTTGTAGTTTCATGTAAACAATATTGAAAATATTTAGCATTGCCTGTTGTGTGTATTGCAGGTGGTGGGAGGGAAGATGACGGAGTCTGGCAGACTTTGTGCTTTCATTACAAAGGTGAAGAGAGGAAGTCTAGCAGACACTGTCGGCCATCTCCGACCAGGTAAACGCATCTATTTAGATTTAACAATTAAGCACATTTCTTTTAACTTGCTTTAGATTGTGGAAGACATAAAAACGTTTTTTCTCTGAAGTTAAAAGCTGCTGCTTCTACAGTCCTGCTGAGTTATGGGATTCTGTATATGATCAGTTATTGAGAAGAAAAAAAAAACTTAACCTTAAATGCTCATCTTGTCTGTATCTGTGTGCATACTCTGTGTTTCAAAACAGTTAGGGTAGGTCAAAAAACTCCCATCTCATTTTCTCCTCCAACACTCAAAATCACTGTACATCGCTTGCAGAAGTACTAACCCAGTGTTCACAAAGTTAACTTGCAAAGAAGGTCAAATGCCATTGCCAAAAAAAAAAGAGCTGCAAGACGATGTTGAAATTGGTGGAGTAAATGAGAATTTTATGACCTGCCCTAACTGTCCCTAACCTGTACTGCACAAAGTATGCATTGCAGAGCTAGAAAAGATGAGCATTTGAAGATAAACAGTACAAAAATGTTTAAATAACAGATTTTTTTGCTAGATAAGACACTTATTTCCCCGGCAGGTATTGTTTAGGGCCCTTAGAAGCTGCATTGAAACTGCATTTTATCTGTTGAGCACTACTTAAGTCCACTATTTGAAGAGAAATATTGGAATGTTTTCCTTAAAAACACTTAATTTCTTTTCTTTGAAAGACGTGCATATCATGGATAACATGGGGGAGAGTAAATGATTAGGAAGTGTTTATTCTGGAAGTGGAGTGTCCCTTTAACTTGCGTTGGTTAGCTTGTATTAATGCAGTGTTGTGTATGTCCTCAGGTGATCAGGTCCTGGAGTGGAACGGCAGGGTCTTGCAGGGAGCCACGTTCAAGGAAGTTTACAATATCATTCTAGAATCCAAGCCAGAGCCGCAGGTGGAGCTGGTGGTCTCGCGGCCCATCGGGTGAGTGAGGAGGGTGATGGATCGTCACAACACTCTGCGTGTCAGTTCATGGACACAGAGCACATTCTCTTTGACAATAGAGCTTTATGAAGAAGGATAGCCTGTGGGAGCCCAACATATGAATGCTTATGTACACACACACTCTAACATAGAATTTATTTTTTTTATTTTTTGTCACTTTCAGTGCTAGGCATTGCTAGACTAGGCAGTAAGGTTTACCTGGAAAAAACAGGCCAATATATCAGTCATGCATGTGCTGTCATTAAATTTTGTAATACTTAAAAAAAAAAAAAAAAAAAAAAAAAAAAATTTGGCAATTATATTTCCTGAAAACCGAACCGAGCCAGTGCTGTGCTGGCTTTAAGCTTTAAGATATTTTAATGTTATCTTTGATTTTATGCTCAGTTGCAAAAGCGCAAACAGATTTTGGAAGTTCATTTTTAATTCAGTGAATCGTTTAAAAATTAATCAAGGATTCATCATCATCACTCAAAATTTTCCCATGTGGCATTTCTCATGCTTTAAATGTTTTAGTACAAATATGTACTATATGCACTGCCAGTCAAAAGTTTGGAAATAATTATGATATTTTAAGTCTGCACTTTTTTTGGATAAAATTACAGTTGAAACCTGTAATATTCAGAATATTGTTACAATTTAAAGTAACTGTTTTCTGTTTTTGTTTTTTTTTTTAAATGTAGTTTATTCCTGTGATCAAAGCTGAATTTTCAGCATCATTGTTATTTTAGTCTTCAGTGTCACATGTTCCTTCAGAAATCATAATAATATGGTGATGCTTAAGAAATTATTATTAAAGTATATTATTGTCGTTGTTGAAATGGTGAGCATAAGAGACTTCTTTCAGAAATACCTAAATTATTCTGACCTGCAGTAGTGTATGTAATTTAATGAAATTAAATTAACTGTATTTTACTACTTTATTTAAAAATATTTTCAACAACAGTGTCTGAAATGACTGTTGAATTATATAATTTCAAGGAATATAAATAACTGTCAGGATTTATATATGAATTAGTTTAAAATAAGTAAATACGTTTAAGATAGTTAAAATAAAGGTTTTCGTTTACATAATATATGTGTGTGTGTACGGTCTATAATTATTATTTATATACATGCAGTATCATGTTTTGAAAATATGTGTATATACTGTATGTATTTACATCTATATATTTATATTCGTAGAATTTACATTATATATATAAATATGAAATGTTTTGGAAATATATACATGCATGTGTGTCTATTTATATTAACATGATAAATAAACACCGTACACACATATTTTATGTAAACAAAAACAATTAATCCTGATTAATAATTTGACAGCACTTTCTTAAATTCATCAAAGTTTTCCATATCACCCAGCTACAGTATATAACTCTTTTGAAATACTGTTGAGATGCTTTGAGTTTTTATTTTTAGACATGCACCTGCTATCATTAAAATGCTCTTCACTGTTTTCTTATAGAGATGTCCCTAGAATACCAGAGAGCACACATGGACAACTTGAATCAAGTAAGTTTTGATCTATAAAACATATCAATAATTCAGAGCAGCATTTGCCAGCAGGAGGATCCATTTAAGCGTCCTTTGCTGATTTTTTCAGGTTCAAGTTCCTTTGAATCCCAAAAGATGGGTCCGTCCATCTCTGTCACGTCCCCCATGAGTCCTGGCATGCTCCGGGACAACCCTCAGTATCTGTCCGGACAGATCTCAGTGAGTACCAGTGTCTGATCTCTGGCCGGCTTCTGCTTTTCTTTGGCTCCACTGATGAAATGCCACTCTTTGAGGTTTAGTGATTATTTCAAATGTCTTCAGGGAGTTTGCCAGCATTCACTGTTCATTCACAAAGAACATAAGATGATCCAAGATCTAATAAGAGAGTGTGCAGAGTTGAAAAATGGACTACTGTTTTACATTTAAGGATTTAAGTTCAGATTTCACTACTGTTTAAACGTTTGGGGTCATATTTTTATTTACATTTTTTTTAATGTTTACATTGAGAAAGGATGCATTATATTGATCAAAAGCCACAGTGATTTCTAATGCTACAAAATATTTTTGTTTCAAATAAGTGCTTTCTATTCAACAAAGCATTCAGAATTATAAGCAGCACAGCTGTTTTCAATATTGACAATAATAAATGTTTCTTTAGCAGCAAATCAGATATTAGATATCAAGTGACACTAAGAAAATATCTTACACCAGACTTTTGAACAGTATTTGAACAGTGTATTTAGAAGCAGACAGAGTATGTTTACACACACACACAGACATATATATTGCAACCTGATCTCACAGAATTCCATGTTATGACCACAGACTCTTAACGTAAAATTCTGTATTAGTGTCACGGAATCGTCACAAATTCCGTGATGGGCTCACGAAAGAAATGCCAATGTTATCCGTGCATGGATCACGGCTCATGCCTGTCACTGACTTGTTTTACATTTGAATTTTCGCAGATTCTGTGATACTAACACAGAATTTTGAGCTAAGAGTCTGTGGTCGTTACACTGAATTCTGTGAGATCAGGTTGTTTGTTTATTTATTTATTAAAAAAATATATATATATTTCACAGATAAATATTAATGTTCTTCCAGTGTGACAAATACTATATATATATATATATTTCACATGCTCCTTGCAGGCAAAATAATTATAATACCAAAAATAGCATAACATAAAAATTTAATCACTTAAATAAATATTTAATTAAACATAAATTCTCCCTCTTCCTAATTTGCAATAATGAAAATGCCTTATTTGCTTGGTGTCCTAATTAACAAAACGCTTGAGAATTCGCTACAAATTTATAAAGCTAATAGAATTCTATTAGTGCTGATTAATCACGTCCAAAATAAAAGTTTTTGTTGTTGTTGTTTTTTTACTGTTTATTTATTATGTAAATATATCTACACACAAACACATTGCATGTATATTAAAAATATTTAAATGTTATATTTTTGTGTTTTATATTATATATATATATATTCAATATATAAACATAACACATTTTTCTTAAATACATGTATTTATATAACAAATATACACATTAAACACTCTTTTTATTTGGATGAATCATTTGAAAACATTCATTTCTATTCATTTTAAAGCTTGATTTTGACAGGTTTAATCAAATGTTATTTAATCAAAAGTAATTTTAAAATCTATGTTCTGAAGAAAAAATTAACAAAAACTAAGATATTTCAATACATATTAGACATAAAATAAACTATTAAATAACGGACAGTGAAATGAACGTCTCATCTGCTGCTCATAAACCTCCAGACGTCTTGCGTTTGCTAAGTCAGATGTGTTTCTAGACAGTTGTGTGTCAGTGCTAGACGGTGTCCGTCACACCAGGCTCCTGGAAAGAATTCCGAGATGGAAAAAGTATTCTTAGTGTTCAAGCTTGTTACCAGACTGACGCAGACTCAGCAGCTCAGCTCTGACACTGATCAGGATGTTAGGTAAACGCACTTCCTTCAAAGACTGTCTATTGTACTTTCTGCTGAAGTTTACTGGAACGATGCGCCACGTTTTTAACAGCAGATTGAAAAGCAGCGTATAAATAATTGACAGCGTTTACGTTATCAGTGTCTCTGACTGTGCTCCAGAGACCTCTGTGAGGTAAGTTTGCCCCGGGTGTTCGGTAGAGTACAGTGAAGTGCTCAGGCGTGGAAACAGATTAGCCATTATTGTGACTTAATTGTTTAACAGAGAAACGAGCTGCTGTAAAAATGGTAAATGTGGAGAGATAGTGTTAAAAAAGTAAAAAAATAATGTATGCTTTTTCTGTTTTTGCGCTGAATTGTATCTGTTCTTCTGTCCGGGCAATGCATTAGTGTCTCACTATGGTTTGCGCTGTTGTAAATTTGTTTTATTTTTGTTTGGAATGAGGGAGATTTATCCTAAAATATTAAAGAATTCTTAAACACTGATCATTGCTTATGTTGTTGTTGTTAGAAACACAACCAATGCGTTAAAATATATTAGACGCATCTTTAAATTGATTTGTTTTATTTATGACATTGTTGTTATGTATAAAAGTCTGAAGTCTCTATAAATCTTTAAACTGTCATTCTTTGTCATAACATGTAACTATATTGTTTTTAATTTGTATTCTTTTTTTTAAAGAAAATAGTTCATACAGATTTTTCTTTGTAACACAATTATTATTATTATTATTATTATTATTGTACAAATAGTGAGTTCTTCATTTGTCATCAGAAGAGTTAAATTATTATTGTTTAATCGGTTAATATGTAAAGTTATGTAATGTTTTATCATTGTTTTTTAAGAACTTGTTAAGGATGCCTAAGTACAGTATTAAAGCAGTAGTAAATAAGTTGTTAATGGTTATCAGGAGTAAATAATTCTTACTTTAGATTAGGTCACAGAAAATACTAAATTAAAGGCAATATCCTGCCTTTATTAGACATTAATTGCATGATTACCGAGTGTTCCTACAATGTTTACAAATTCAAGCTTAAATGTGCATCAGTTTACTTTACACACTAATTTACTGTAAATTAGTAATTTTATGATTAATTTAATTTTATGAATTTTATTTAATTTAATTTATTTATTTTCTTAACCCTACCTCTAATTCTAAACCTGCTAACTGCTTTAAAAAAAAAAAAAAAAAATAGGTAGAAAAATTTCAAATGACAGTAAATGCGTAAACATGTAAATATTGTATGCTTTTATTCAAACATGAGTAAATGAATGCTACATAAAATACATACAGACACTCATTAATCACATTGTAGTACATCAGTTAATCTAATGAAATCATAATTTGTAAAATTTGTGATGAATCAACGACTCACTGTTTGTATAAAACCTATTAACGTATTAACAACATTGTAGAAATCCATTTATAAACTATGAATTAAACAAATGAGTAGTTTTATGTCTTTGTAGTGCTGTCGAACAATTGATCGTGTCCAAAATAAAAGATTTTTGGATGCAATTAATCACAATTAATCTTTTGACAGCACTACAGTGTACTAAATGTTGATATGTTGTCCTAGTTAGTACAATTTCTGGAAAAAAATTGAATCACACTTTCAATATATTATTGGCATAAGTCTGTAAAATCGATTAATTGCGATTAATCATATCCAAAATTAACGTGTGTGTGTTTATAATATATTTATGTTTATATTTATGTAAACACACACACACACACACATATATATATATATACATTTATATACATATTATACACATATACATTTATGTGTATAATATGTAATAAAAACACATTTTACTTTAAAATTCCGATAAATTGATTTTACAGCCCTGCATGCGTTAACAAACTGTAAAGCGGGTAGTGATGCGTCTTTATGTGGCTAAATATTTACATTTATTTTATATGTATTTGCTATTTTAGAAGTGTTTTAAAAGTGTTGTGTTGCATTCTGAATGTTGTGGCACATTGAGTACTCGCACACAGGCCCACGTTTATTTATTCTGTAGGTTTCTGGTAATGTTTGAGTTTGAAACAGTCTGATAATTGAATAAGAGCAGTCTTGCGTCACTCACTTAGGCTAAATCTCTTCTCAGATGGGTTGTTTTTATTTGTGTGCCTCTGTGCAGTTTTGGTTTAGTTGTATTGCTTTTGTTTTCTTTGTTAATTTTGCTTATCCAGAGTCCATGCCTTAGTAGAAGAACCACGCCTTTTGTCCCTAGGGTGCAGGTAACATCGTCAGACTTCTCTCTCTTTCTCTGCTCAGTCTCTTTTTAATCTTTCTGTTCATTTCTGGCAGTCTTTCTCAACCCTTCATTACTCTCTCTCTCTCTCTCTGTGCGTTATTTGGAAAATGCACTGCAGGAAAACGGCAGCATTCCAAGTTTCTCCCCCTTTGCTCTTTTGTTCAGATTTTATTTTTTCCCCCAAAGTTATACGTCACTGCCCTTGCGATTTATAACCACAATTCATTTCATTATTACAGTATGAATTTTGCTTAATTAATTGGACGGCCGTCTTGCTGAGGCTGAAATATTCTGCATGAATTATATACTGTTTTTAATCGTTTATTTTTTTCCTCTCACTTTTTAAATGTGGCATGGTTTTAGCTTCACTTACTAAATTGAATCGCTTTGAATTTTAAACAGCTTCTTTTTTTTTTGACAGACATTTTTCATTCTTTCATGTAACATGGAACATTATATTTGCATTATGTTGTATTATGCATATCTATGCTTTTCCTAGTTTAAATTTAGCACGATACATTTGATTAGATAATTACCGATCGAGCCTGGTTTGGATCTGTACTATCAAATATTAAGTTCTGTGTTACAATGAAGAGATGCAGTATGTTATTTACCACACTTTTGAGATAATATTGCATTTTCCAATGTAGAGAAATTCTCTTAACCTCATAGATAATAAACAAATTGTACCAAAAACTATTTAGGCAAACCAGTATGTTTTTTTTTTTCTTACATGGAATGCACAAGATTAAAATTGGCAAGATATCATTGACATAAAACCTATAGTGATTTAAAATAAATTTCAATTTCAATTTAAAAAAATACAAAGAAAAGTAATATGGGTTCGGAACAACATGAGGGACCTCCCATTTAACTGCAGTGTTAAACTTTTGTAGCTTTCAAAAATGGAGTTTTAGACTAAAATGTATTTTTAAAATGGATGTTTCCTGAAGCAGTCAACTAAAAGCACAGACCTCGACATCTCTATAAAAGAATCAAACGGTACAATTTGTTTGGACTGAAGCCCTCCCCATGCTGTTTTTGCAGTGGAAGTTAGCTGGACTGCTCTAGTCTGTATTGAGCTCTTTCTGTTGCTTTGCTGCATGCATTAGTACTGGAGGATCTATCTAGAATAGCGAGTTCTCTCTAAAGGTGCATTATTATAGATGTGTGTTTCTTTCAACTCTAGTGATCTGGAAGAGCAAATGCTGGGAGGACAGAGAACTTCTATCGATTAAAGCTTGAGAAATGCTTAAACATGGAATGATTAAATGTTAGGGAAGTAGAGTTAGTGGTGTTTATTTTATTAATTTAGAAATTCTATTGTGTATGTAGAAAAAAATGGAAATTACATTACAGAATAAATTAAGGATATTACTATTATTATTATTATTAAGTTTGTTTGAAATGTAAATAAATTGGTGTATTTAAATATTTAATAGATAAATAGGGACATTTAAATAACTGACATGTATTGAATTTTTAACTAATTATTTATTCAATTTAATACATTTATTTTAAAATCAAATATTATTAAATTATTTTGGGATGAATTTGGTTATTTAAGAATAATTTTGTTCTCTATATGTAACCTTCCTGCTGTCTTCCAGTTTTTGCCCTTCCTGTTTTTACTGTATTTTCTTTTCTTTTTTTTTATTTACTGTGTAAGGGTAGATGCATGTGTGAGGTTGAATCCTTACTTTATAATTCGATCCCAGATAGCTGCCACTGAGACTTTCAAAGCTGCTTCGTTTAAATTCTGCTTTGGGATGAAATCAGATAATCACACAAAGTTCAAGCATTTTTCATTTCGTCACATTTTCTTCGCTTAGTCTGTTGTGTGGTATGTTATTTGATTTGGATCGCTGGGCTTTGAAAGTGTCTGTCAGTTTTAGAGTAAATGTGACAAACTGTGATTACTTTTGGGTCATCTGATTGGACGAGACCTGGGGCAGACAAGCCCTCCCATCCCCTGGCCAGCCAATGATGGCTGAGATATTACACAGCCCCAGACTGGCAGCACACAAACAGCTGTTCACATCCTCTCACCTGCAGCCCAACATCCCAGATAGCACAAGAATATTCTGGGTTCAATACAGTTTGTCTATTGGTGTCCGTCAGTGGCATACTAGTGCCTCAGTTTGTAAAATAAAAGTAGACATTTTGGGATTCTTTTCAGCATTAGCTGAATTGGGCAAGAATGAAAGAAGCATGAATTTATAATGGTGTAAACCATTTGCAAAACTAGTTTTTGGTAAATTGTCATCATGAATGAAGAACATTGTGTGAAACTCACTGGGTGTACCATGACTGATTTAGTAGTTTTATTTTAATGTTTTAATATACTATTATAGCATTCATTGACAATTTAAATTGACTTTCGTTTTTCTTAATTTTTCTTAATGTTTTACAAATGTTTATTTATTACTTAATAATACTAAAATAAAATATTATTGTTATTTATTATTACATAATTAAACTTTATATATATATATATATATTTGATTGACGATATATATATATATATATATATATATAAGTATATTAGTTTTACATACAGACTGTTTTTTATGAACAATAACAACATTGCAAAACATGAATATTTTCATATTGTACCATTTAAAAATTTGTATAATTCAACCTGGTACAGTGGCTTGCCCCGTAATGCAGTAAAAAAATAAATAAATTAGTGCTATCAAACAAATAATGGTGATTAATCACATCCAAAATTAAAAAAAATGTGCTTACATAATATTATGTAGATAGTATTTTAATACACACACTTAACACATTTGAAAATACTGACATGTATATGTGTATAGTCATATAATTTAAATCATATATTTAATATATAAATGTAAATATACATATTTCTTAAATAGATCTGTGTGTGTGTGTGTATTTATGCATAGTACATACACACAGCATACACACACATATTCTGTAAACAAAAACGTTGTGATGTGATTAATCGTGATTGTTTGACATCACTAAAATACATAAATAAATTACAAACTGAGTTACAAGTCAAAATGATATCAAGCTGTATTTAACCTGGAATATTGATCACAATATAAACACAGAGCCCTTAAACACTGTGCTGTCAGACTATGTGACTCAGTGCTTAGAAGTAGTTGAATTTTGTAAATTTTTTGAATGGTGAATTTAGCTGAAGACTGAGGAGCTGAGAGGTAGTCAGCTTGATGTTAGTTGGTGTGTGCTGGTGCTGCTCTGGGAAAGATCTGCCAAGCATGTGATGCTGCACACATTGCATAAGAGGGCTCTGCAGGTCTGCCCTGGACCTTCTGGGTTGAGCTCTCCTCACAGAGCCTGTCTCGTCCTGCAGGTCAAGCTCTGGTACGATAAAGTAGGACATCAGCTCATCGTCACTATCCTGGGCGCCAAAGACCTGCCTTCAAGAGAAGACGGGCGACCTAGGAACCCATACGTCAAGATCTACTTCCTCCCCGACAGAAGGTATGTCAGAGTAGAGATATGTCCCGTTCTTGTCCTTCAAAACAAATTTGAATAAGGATTTTAAATTATGCTTTTTTGTTTTCAAAGAGGTCTCTTATGCTCACTAGAGCTCTAATTTATTAATTAAATCAAAAATACAGTTAAAATGGTAATATTGTGAAATATTATTTGGATTTTAAATGACCATTGTCCATTTGAATATATTTTAAAGTGTAATTACTTTCTGTGATCACAATTCTGTCTCTGGACTCTTCAGGCAGTTCCTTTGACCTCATGATTCTCATTTGCTCTGACATGCATTGCGAGCTGTAAGGTCTTATATAGACAGGTGTGTGGCTTTCCTAATCAAGTCCA
>JAUMHI010000021.1:188856-203014 GCA_032359435.1 Enteromius unitaeniatus
TGGCCTTAATTCTAAGCGGTATGTGTGGAGAAAACCAGGCACTGCTCATCACCTGTCCAATACAGTCCCAACAGTGAGTTTTTTTATAAATCTACAAAAATGTCAACAATTCTGTGTTTTTCTGTCAATATGGAGTGCTGTGTGAACATTAAATTAAATGATTTTAGCGGATGGCTGCAAAATAACAGAGTGAAAAATTGAAGGGGGTCTGTATACTTTCCGTACCCACTGTATATACATATACATACATGCATGTGTTTGTATTTGTATATATTTAATAAATATATGCAGTATACACACATATATCGTGTAAACAAAACCTTTTATTTTGGATGCGCTTGTCAGCACTAGTTTTAACTAAATAATAAATATTATAAATAATGATTTCAAATATATATTGCATTAAAAAGCTGTAGTATAAATCCTTGAGTATTATTTAGCACATTTGTGTGCGTCATACCTTGATTTCAGGTGTGCCCTCTGCTTTGGTGCTGTGTGTTTTGGAGCCATCTGTCACATGGGCCTCTGCCTTCACCTCACTCTTCCTCTCAGTGGAGCGTGGACGGCCCGTGGGCGTGGACATCTCTTTACGGTCAGTGCGGGCGGCAGATGCTACTGGGGAAGGAGCCATGTCGCCTGGGGAGATGGGAGACATTATGGGAGCGCTGACGGGACGGGCGTTCTTATCCGGGGTCGAGACCATGGCTGTCAGAGAGAGACGTATGGGACAAAGGAGAAAGAAAATAAACTATATTAACAGATATTAAAAGTAACTGCATATTGATATTATTAGTTCACTTTTTAAGAGCTGAATGTTTCGAAAAAAAGAAGATCTCTGGTCAGAAAGAGTGCAGTCCAGGAGAACAAAACCAATCAACCTGAAATGTTTTCTTCCATGATATATATTTTTTATGTTTCAGCCTTTTGAACTGTTTGAGATGCCCTGGGCTAATACTGGCCTGCCAATCAAAGACAACCTCAACAAACACAAGAACAACCGTTCACTCTGCATGGGCTTCAATGTCTTCACAGGTGCATACTGAGAGTTGCAACAAAAATGAACAATATCAAACTTAAAAGCCCGGGGAAGCAACTTGTCATTCAAACTACTAATCAAAACAGCAATCTGTCTTGCTTTTCCTTCTACAAGCATTTGAGAGAGGGCCGTTTGCTGATTGCGGCAACTGACTATGTAGGAATCATGGAGTTTTTATGTAAATAACCTACAGTCTGCAGAAAGTAATTAAATCTGTGTCCGTGTTCTGCCTGAGGGATGAATGGTTAAATTATCAGTGGGTTAACCAGGGTTGTTTTTCTGGATCGCACTCCTGCTGTGATTTTTCTCCCGCGGTGAGTTCACCTGCACTGCCTAAAGCAAGCACGGTTTATTTATACCACAAGAAATCACCTCCACTTTACCTCAGAGACACTCTGGCTACATTCCAAACTCTAGTGAGCTGTAACAGTCCACACAGACTGCTGCCTTAAATGAAATACAACCTCAAGAGACGAATTTGGAACGCTCTCCATAGGTACCAACTCTGAACAGCTGATTCCAATGGATTTCAGTTCTTATGCTTAAAATTCCAATAATGTATATCTTCCTTGAAATAGTTCATTAGATGAAATGGTAACAATTTATTTTTAAGGATCAAGTCTCACATTTAACTGGCTGTTTAATAGTACTTATAAAGCATATGTTCGTTCATGCCTTTTTTTGCATGACCATGTTTTAGATCCCTTAATCCACCCCAGACCTAAACTTAACAACTACCTCACTGTTGATACTTTTAGTACTGAATAAAATCTAGCATTTAAAATGCAATGCTTCTTGACTAGACTAGAAAGAAATGTGTTTAATTGTACTGAATGTGTATGTTATAATGTACTTCAAAGCTTAAATTATACATAATTATACATATATATAGAATTAGAGTTTTTAAGTACACTATAACATACACATTCAATAATTGAGTGCAATCTAATATTATTAAAATAAAAGGCCACACACTAAACACACTTAAGCGCAATTAAAAAGAAGACTTTTTATAATAATTTCAGACAAATTAAGTTTTGATTAAAGTACATTTTAAATGCTAACTATTATAAAAATCATAACTCGTTTTACTCATTTAAACTCATTTTAATTGTAGTGTGACATTCAATATTACATGTAAAGTTTAAAAACAGATATAAACGTGTACCTACTTAAGATCATTTTATTTAAATGATGTTTCCAAACAAATTTCGGGAGAAGCACGTACGAATGATTAACCATAGCTGCCGTCAATCTCCCTATAACCTGATTACCCTATCAGAGCCAAGAGGTTTCCCTTTAAATACGGCAAAGATACCTTCCCTGGTATCTTCATTCTTTGCATCGGGAATCGGGCCGGACACCGGGCTCTTCCCAACCCTCGCCGCCTGAGGGTTAAACGCCCTAGGGCACAGCATGCCAAAAATGCTTACAAAGTTTGTTTAATGAGGAAGTGGGAATCAAGTATGAAATAGAATTCAGCCAAATGGAGGCGTCCTTCAGAGCAGCATTGTGGAACATAGTGGAATACACTACCGTCGACATGACTTAACATTTCAGCCACAAAATGGCCAGCAGGGGTCAAAACCCAGGCTTGGGGACTGAGAAAGCTGTCCAGCATCAGGTTGTTAGTGAGTAAAGCAGCCTGAATGCTGAGTCTTTATCTGTCCTTCAGCCCAAAGCCAGCCGAGACAAATGACTTGTTCTCACAGCTCCAACAAAAACAGATGCTTGCAGCACAGCTTACATAAAGAGTCTTGAACCTGCCCATGGGAAGTGCATTAGAGAACCAGAGAAACAGAGATTGAAAGAGAAAATAGGATCCAGAGCAAAAGCGAGTGTCAGACTTGAGATCGAATTCCTTGAGGTGATTGGCCAGAATCCAACAAAGAGGGCCAATCATCTGCCTCTATTTGAAACCTAACAAGCTATATCCACACACAATAAGACTAAATTAAATGACAAAAAGTAAGGTAAGACTTTTAATAGTTTTAATAGTCTAACTTCTAATGACTCTAATGACCCTTACCAAAAAGAAGTATACTTTAAATGTATTCTATTAAGCATACTTGAATACAATTCAAGTATATTTTTAAGTATAGTTAATGTAGTAAGTATGCAACTGACAATGTGCTATTAGTATTCTTGCAAGTGTACTATTTCAATACTCATTGGTACTAAATTGGTCCACTTTCTAGTATATAAATATATACTTTAAGTATACTTGAAGTATAGTAAACTATAGTTATGAGTAGTACAGTTTGAGTACACAACTAGTTTACATCTGTTTTTAGTTTGTACAGCAATTATACTTAAAGTGAACTAACTAGTCTGCTAATTAATAACTTGTAGCATTTTAGTACACTTTCAAGCAAAGTCTAGTAAACCACTAGTTTTTAGTAGGTTTATACTGCAAGACTATGAATATGAAAAACATAAAAATAAAGAACAGGGCATCTGCTTGTTTTTTTTAAAGTTTCATAAAAAGTATAGTTCAAATATATTTTTCAAAATATAAGTCAAGTATTCTTAAATGTAAGTATATTTCTGTACATAAAGCACATTTGTGAGAAGTACATACAAAGTAGATTGAAAGTTTACTTTCCTATATTAAGTTTAAAATAAGTATACTAATAGCACACTTGAACAATCTTCTTTTTAGAAAGGGGACTGCTAGCTGATATGTAGTTGCAAAGTTACTTATAGTTAGTAGAATGTCTCAAGCGAACTATCATAATAAAGGAGAATAAACAGACCTCCGTCTAAGCTGCGAGACGCCCTCTTACTGGCAGAGCGCTGGAAAAGCGGAGCGGGTCTGTCGATCATGGAGCTGGCCTGACGGGTCTGGGCTTGAGTTCGGCCGCTGTAGCGGAACTTCGATCCCAAAGCCAGGAACTTCCTAGGAGTGGTGGCTGCTTCTGTGGACGTCAACCTGAGACGGCAGAGTTCACGACTCATCATTATGTACTTGGACTCATGAATTCACCAAAACAATCACTACAGTTGGGAATACACCCCTTTCCAAAAAGCAGTTTATTTTATGAAGTATACTTTAGAAAAGTTTAAGTATATATTTTAAGCATACTTTATGTAGTAAGTATACAAATATCAGTGCAATAATAGTACACTTGTAAATGCACTATTTCAATATAGTATATAAAAGTATACTTTTAAGTTTTAACTAATTTAACTAATGCCTAGTCTTGGCTTAAGCTAAGTTTGTGAAACCGGGCCTAAGTGTAACCGTCGTAAACTATGAGCACACAACAAGTTTACATCTAAGCTTTTAGCTTGTACTGCAAATGAACTCATAGATATTTTACTAGATAGTTTACTAATTAAATACTTATAGCATTTTAGTGCACTTTCAAGTATAGTCTCAGAAAACTACTAGTTTAGTCATTTTATACTGCAAGCACGTTTTCTGAACTTTGCATCATACTTTTAGTATCCTACTAAAGTATACTACTATGTTCCTATTTAGATACAACACAACGAAATAAAGAACAGAGTATCTGCTTTGCATGTAAACGAAACCATTTTATTCTAGCTTCACGCATTCTTAAACACTTGAATGTGGGAAGGTTTCATAAATAACATTTTGAACAAAAAGCTGAAAAAAGAATATAAAATGGGATTCAGAATGATAATGGATACGCCCTAAAGTTTCATTATTACCACTTTGTTGGTGTCATTTTATAACATTTCATGTCTGATGAACGTGTCAGATTACATGAAAAACATTAAGTAGAAAGTATTTGTTATTTGGCCCCCTATCTTATAACAATAAAGCACAGATTCTAGGAGCAGAAGTACAGCTCAAATATATTTAGACTTTTTCTAAGTATAAATAAAGTAACTTTAAATGTCATTTAATTATATTTCTGAGAACTTCATAAACCCCATTTCTGAAAAGTACATAAAAAGTAGAATAAAAGTATACTTTCCTATTTTTAGTTTAAAAGAAGTATACTAATAGCACACTTGAATCAACTTCTTTTTCTTAAGGACTGCTGTGATGTTTTGTTTGATAGTCATACCTGAAGAATGTGTGATGCTCCACACACACTTTCCACAGTTTCTTTGCAGCCTTGTAGTTGGGCAGTTTAAAGCCAATGGCGCTTTCGTAATGTTCCAGCTGAAACGTACAGGACATTGATATGGGTGATTCTCATGAGCAGCAAAATCCTTATGAAATACAATCCTGAAACTCCCCCCCAAAAAACATTTAGTGAGAATATGTGCCACATGAAGATCATTTAAAAAGATGTGTTTTAAATTCAGTTAATTGTACTAAGGGAAAAATACTGAATTAAAACAATTTGAAGATGTCTTATCTTTCAATCATCAATGTCTGAATAATATAAAGAAACAATGGTTACAAAATGTTTGATTACATTTTATTTAAGAGAATAGAACTACAAAATTTTGATATGGAAAGATTATTTTTAAATGATAAAACAAATCTATCAGACATAATTATATTATTGCTGTCAAATTATTAATTGCGTTTAATCACATTTAAATTAAATGTTTTTGTGTACATAGTATATGTGTGTGTGTACTGTGTTTATTTATTATTTATATAAATTAAGAAAAATATGTTGTGTTTATAATATATAATATAAAATATAAATGTATATACATGTAAATATTTTCTATATTATATAAAAAATACAATTATAATTAATTACAAAATTGCCTTTTTTAAATTACTAAAACTAAATGAAACGTAATGCGACCTGACTAAATTCAGTATATCTGTGTACACTTACGTCAGATGGCCGTATCTTAATAAAGAAACTGCTGCGTTTGTAGGACACCTTGAGAACCTTTGGCCAGGGGAATCGATTAATCCTCAGCTTATCTTTATACACCATCAGGCCACTGGAGCAAACACCCAGCATTATATCCACTCCATCCAGATCCTGACAGAAAGAACAGTAAGTGTATAATACAATCCAGTCTTTTGACTTGAGGTATTGGGACACTGTATCAATAAAAATTTGCAATCACAAAGCTCCAACACTAGAGGGCTTCCTTGCTTCTCTTTTAAAAAGTGAATCCATAATTTATTTAAATCCATGGCTTGCTGCAAACAGATTGACCTGGTTTCAGCTAGCAAATCTGAGCAGTGACAGGACATGCAATGCTTTTATCACAAGCACTCCTGTGAGATGAAGGACATTTCGGTCTAACTGATGGTTTTTTATGACAGCTCAGATTGATGATTTCACATAAAGAATGCAGTGGTTTAATCAGTGCTGGGGAAAGTCACATTGTCTAACTGGGACATGTATTTGAATGTATTTTAAGTCAAAGCACACCTCAGTAAATGGAGACTTAATGTATTTAGGTAATGTAAATGTATTTATTAGTATTATCCAATCAACAAGCAAAAACTAAATAAATAAAAAATTATATATAACTTTATGTAAAGCATGTTTTTATGCCATTTTGGAATTGTATTTACATATTTATTCTATTTTTTATTTTTTTTATTTTTTTTCATATTTAAAAAATTTAATGGTACTTTTTTATTATTATTTATTGTATTTATGTATTTATTATTATTTATTTCTATTTAATATGTATTGTATCTCCAGTTAATCTACTGTACCTTTGCCTGGTGGAGATCAACCCCGTACATGGCCAGTTTTTTAGCGTTCTCCAGGAACATCATATCAGCCTGAGCCGGACTCATAGATCTGTAGAAAAATAATCGAACAAAAACTATTTATAACAACACACCTTGCTACAAAAAATGAAGGTGCAAATGCTATATATTTTAATGCTAACCTTTTGTAAATATGCATTTATTTCAGCAGCATAAACAAACAAGCATTTTCCCAAACATCTATTAATGACAAGAATACGTGTGTGCTCCAGTACGAAGCAGTCATAATCACCTGTATGTGCGGTGAAGCTCCATCACTTTCTCCTCCAGCTCCTTGGTCTGTCCTGGGATGAGCTGGAGCTCCTTGGCATAGTCAGTGCCGTGAACCTCAGGGTCGTGCTCGCCCAGTTCAGACTGCAGGGCGTAAGATCCCAGCAGGGCCAGGGTCACGAAAGAGCAGGGCAGGCGGCCGTTCTTGATGTCCTTCCGCAGCTGCAAACACAAGTAGTACCTGCAGAGCGCAAAGATCAGAAACTCGATTATGTGATTGCTATGTGACATTACGTGCCAAGTTATCACATATTACAAGTTGGGACAATATGATGTTGCAAAACATACATGCAGAGGAGCCCAGAACTGCAACCATGACAACAGCAGTAAAGTGACGTCAGCGAGCTGCTGTGATTATTCAGGGTGAAAGGGCTTTTGTAATTTATGAGTGTGATAATGAAACTGGCTAGAGAATTGCATGCTCACTTTGTAGGAAACAGCAGGAGGCTCTCCATTTTATTAATGATTTAATCTGGCAAGTATCGGAGATTAGTTTTAAAATTAGTGAGTGAGCAAGAGAGAGAGAGAGAGAGAGAGAGAGAAACTCTCTCATCATATATGACAAGAACTGGATATTAGTAAGGATGGCAATTCTAAGGAATTTAAATCTTTTGGTTCTAATTCAAATTGTAAATTCACAAAATGTACTTTTTTTGTGGCACTCGGAAATAAAGTAGCAGTGCCACTGTTAATGACAGAGTACTTCAGTAGGGTTTTCCCCAAGAACTGCTACTCAGATGACCTGATGCACAACACAGGAACATTTCTACTATGAGTAAAATCATCTCTACTATTGAGATTATTTTGCGGGGCAATGCATCTGCATTTAAAAATCTGAAATGGTTTTATTACTCAAACAAAAAATAAATTAACCATCCTTTCAGGGCTGAACAAAAATATTTGTTTCACACTAGCTTATAACCTTTACATAAACCAACTTAAACTCTTCAAGTAGTCATAAAGTAAAAAACAAAAATGAAAATAAAAAGACAAACATGCATTTCCACTGTTCAACTCCCATTCCAATTCAATTTGACCGAAAATAAGACTTTTTATTGCAGAAAACAGTAAAATGCTAAAGATATATTGCAAGTTGTAAGTAAAATTGAGTATCTAGTAAAATATTTTGTTTTTTACAATGCTACAATATTTACGTTTTCATTTCATTTTTTAAAATATAATTCTTTTTTTATTGTAAAAAGCATTAAAACCTTAAGCAAACGTATTGCAAGTATTTAGTAAAAGTATTTTTACAATGCTGATATTTGTTTTTTTGATTTCATACATAACGATACATAACGCAAGCAGGGGTCACACATATTCCAATAAATAAATAACAAACATGGCATTTTGTTGCCATAATACACGGAACAGTTTCATGCTGTATTATTGAATGTTTATGTTGCTAAGGGTGTTGCTCAGTGATACACAGAACCGTTAGGTGAAGGGGTTATAGCCCTGCAGTATCGTGAATAAAACACAGCTGCTGACCAATCAGAATCCAGGAATGGAACTAATCGTTTTATAAATATAATTAGACCACAGCCTTTGCAATTTGATAATCTCACTAAGCCACATCACAAAATCAATTGTATTTCTATGCAGCTATAATCCTAGACATCAGGGACAGAAAACATTAAGAAGAGACAGAAGAGTGGGTGAATGCAAAGGTCAATGAAAAGGTCAAGTCTTTATATATATATGTATATATATATATATATATATAATAAAGAAAGTGTGGTTCACCTGGTGATGTCTTCTGATAGCTGGGCAGGATCAGGTGGGTAAAACTTCACATTAAATGTGAAATCGTAAGTGGTGCCTAAATAAATGCAAACATGATTAAAAAAGGGAACAACAGAAAATTAGACACTAATTTTATTTGGTATGTGAAGGAGATGAACAGCGGTGATGCGACTGACCTTGTACTTGTCGTCTGATTTCCTTGGTGAAGTCCAGCCATGTCTAAAAGACACATAAAGCTTTAGCTAAAGGCCTGCCAGTGTAAATGCCCAAGCACTTTTTGGAGGACTCTGATTGGTTGTCAGTGTTTTTATCTTTATCAGTTAAAAGAAAATAGCTGTGAAAGTGATTTCAGTTATATAATTCCGCCCTGTATTTACTGTTACAACAGTATTTTGACTAGAATTCCAATCTGAAAGCTAATCTAAACATGAAGAAACCATGCTGTGTCAAGAAAAAAAAAAACAACCTACAGAGATATTAATAGATTGAGGCACCTTTATGGTTGGCGTCTCCCATATGGCCAGACCGTAATAGTCCTTTTCTAACAGGTTCAGGTGGTCGCACACTTTTGCAAACAGCTCCTGGCCTTTGGCATGTTTCTGGAATCAAACAAATGTAGTTAAAACACAGAGGCCCTGTCTGGTTCAGTACAACGTCAGTATTTCAGTCAGACAACAACAACATTCCTTTAATAGCAACTTGTTAGCAACAAGCATTAAAGCATACAGTGACTTCTAGATTTATGAGACAGAACTGTGTATGATTTTGTGGAAAAAAAAAAAAAGTGTCAAATAAATTTCTGTGAAAAACCATGGCTTGAAATTCTCTTTTATGCTCTATTAGCTAGCAAAGTTATGTACAGTGTGGCATACTATTATGATGTAAAATGAACAAAGTCAGAATCATGAAGTCAAAATGTCAAAAAGTTAAACTAACAAAAACAACTGATAAGACGAAAAATGATGAAAAAGGTATAATTATGCAAGAAAGCCACAAGTATAAGATAAAAATTCATAATTATGAGTTATATCATAAGAAATATTTAATAATATATATAATATAACAAACGTTTACTTTTTTAATCCCAAGATTTCATAATCATGCTGTTTGAGTATGGAATAAAAAGTCAAAATTATGAGATACTAAGTCATAATAGAGAGGTAAAGATAATAATTATGAGATAAAAGTTATTAAATTACTATGTAATTACAATTATCAATCCTAATCATAATGGTAAGTCAGAATTATGAGATAAAAAGTCAAAATCACAAAAAGCGACATCCAATTGATATAAAAAGTTACAATTATGACATAAAAGTCATTATGCACAATTATGACAAAATGATGATATCCAACAATGTCAGTCCCTCAATAACTTTATTTTTATTATTTTGACTATTTATCTCATAAAAATAACTTGCAACATAAAAAGTGACAATTTTGAAATAAAGTGTCAATTGTTTTTTCTTATGTGTGAGAAATGTGCTTTCATAATAGAAAGCATATTGTGCACAGTAAGCACATTTTCTACACAACATTGTGCTGGGTACTGTATCCCACAATGCAATGTGTATGAATACACTTTCCAAAGTGAATGAACTATTTAGGAAATTATTAGGTTATTAGGGACATGGGTGTTTTCGATTAATTACTATTGTGGACAGGGTTCAAAATAAACACTCGCCACAAATGCGAGCAAATTCTCTGTCTGGCGAGTTTAATTTAAAGCGCCATCCGCCACATGGCGAGTAAATCTTTTCACCAGTAATGTTAATCAGTATCAGTTCTTGCGGATCTCTGTGATGCTTCCCCGCCTAGGGTTGGGTACCGAAACCCGGTACCAGCATGGCACTGGTAGCTAAGTAACCAGTATGTACCGAACCGAATCAAAACGCGGATTTCGGTGTCGTGCCTGAACATGCCATTAATAAACGAGCGCACCACTGATGCTGGCACGTGCGGTAAATCATTTCCGCGAGAGGAAAACGGATCTATATGCGAAGAAACGGGAGCCCGCGGCTTATTTTATTTATTCATTAATTATTGATTTTGTCTTTATTCACTGTAATTTAATGCATTGTTCATAGAGTAGATTTTTTTCAGACACTTTATGATACTTTAAGATACTTTATAATAGATATGATTATAAATCAAGAACAAGGCATTTATAGCTGTATTTATAAACTGCTTACTAATGACTATTAATGTTGGAACAATGCTTTATAAATGACGAATCAACTTTGTACTAATGCTTAACTAATGATTCATAGTGTGTGGTTATTATGAAGTGTTACCATTTTTATTTTTTTAAGTATCGATTCAGGCACCGGAACCATTTTAAAAGTATTGATTTGGCACCGGTATCGAAAAAACCCTAAACGACATCCAAACCCTATCCCCTCCACCATCTGCATGTGACGTACTGAAGCGTAAGTGAAACGTGAGCGCCACACTCGTCATTTCCGTCTATCCCACACTCAATGTAGCGGTAGTTTCGTGCAAGTGGC
This sequence comes from Enteromius unitaeniatus, assembly GCA_032359435.1. NCBI lineage: Eukaryota > Metazoa > Chordata > Actinopteri > Cypriniformes > Cyprinidae > Enteromius > Enteromius unitaeniatus. The sequence goes on from JAUMHI010000021.1 coordinate 200,093, forward strand.
GTCAGTAGCAGGAGGCCAGAAGTCTGACTAGAGTTCAATAAGAGTTCATTAAAAAAACTTTCTAAATAATAGAAAAACTCTGAAATGACTAAAATGGACAACGAAAACAAGTAGCCTGACTAGATCAGACTGACTATTTCAAAGTAATAGACATTTTCAAGTTTTAATAAAAAATGACCAAAAAGTTGTTTTTCTTATTGATGTTTTAATTATGTTGTCACTCCTCTCTGTCCGGATCACACATTAATATACAGAATAACCTGCTTTGGATATATCTGTGTTAAATCGTTCAGATTGGCCTTGGCCGGTCGATTTTTTTATCAAAAAACATGTCAAAAACTTAATTTCGGGCCCTGATTGTGGGACTGCCAAAGATTAGGACATTTGATGATACAAGATGATAACTCGTGTAGTAGTGAGGTAGTAGTGAGGTCATGTGACAACAAAGTAGCCCACTGCTGTTTGAAACATGGAGTTATGCATGGAGTTCCACCTACTATTTTTCTAAGTATACCATTCATTTCCTGTAAGAATAGTTGCCTTGTATTCCATTCTAAACATAGAGACTTATTGGAAACAGAAATGTTAGCTTAGCTGGCTGCATGCTAACAGCAGAATTATCAGTGAGCATAAAGCGAGACTTGTGGGTCATGTTGTGTTTCACTTAGGATGCTGTCTCTGTAGAGATGGAGTCTGCTCAGTCGGTTGTAGACAAGAGTCACACAGTACGATGGCAACAAAAAGTGTCAGATCAGCAGAAATAGTCTCTCGGTAGTCTGAGAGTTAATTAGCAAAGGAAGTAAAAGCCCTTGAGCAACGCTTGAGTTTCAGAGTCTCTCTTGTGGGACTAGACAACGATACGCTGCATTTGATAAGCAACAAAAGCGCTTGTGTGTGTGTGTGTGTGTGTGTTTCGCTTACTTCCAGCTCACACTCAAAGAGAGTATCATCCAGCAGCTTGACTTTGCAGTGCATGATCCTGGGGCGGCGAGATGCTTTCTGCTTCTTCCCCTCCTCCTCCTCTTCCTCCTCCTCCTCCACAGCGTTCTCCTCCTGTTTCTCTTCCTCCTTTACCTCTGTTTCTGCCGCCCCTGCGTCTTCTGGCTTGGCCTCTTCCTCTACCTTCTCTTTTTCCTTCTCATGCTCCTTGTCTTTCTCTCCCTCCTCTCCTTTGGCCTTGTCTTCATTTTTCTTCTCCTTCTTCTCTTTTTTCTCCTTCTTTTCTTTCTTCTCTGCTTTCTCCTTTTTCTCTGGCTTCTCCTTCTTTTCTGGCTTCTCCTTATCTGCTTTCTCTTTCTTCTCTTTCTCCTTCTTCTCCTTCTTTTCCTTCTTCTCCCCCTTCTCCCCCTTTTCTGCCTTGCCGGACTCCAGCTCGGCGTTTTCCTTCTGATCTGCTACGATTTGCTGGAGGAAGACAAACATGTTAAAAGTCCAAAGTTTAGATTATTACACAATTAATAAGAAGACACATTTGTACCTTTTTTTTTAGAACCAAGGTTTCTTAGAGTTTTTGAAAGTAGGACTGCCAACAACCAATAAATTGTATGTGTAAAACATAAACTAAAAGCCATTTTTTGCAGCATTGATTATAAATAAATGTCACAAATGTATCATCATGATTTAAGCAGACCACCTCGTTCCTCAAACTGCTCCAAAATAAAACAAAACTCCAACTCAACACCCTTTTCCTTATGCATCATTTGTGTTTACCACCACATTGTATTCACTTTTCTTCCTGAACTTGTCTCAATGTATTCTGGGATTGCCAAGATCATGAGCACACAGCCTACTTACACACGGTCTCATAGAGTTCATCATTTTTACCGGATGCTGAAATGACAACAAGAACCTCAGAATATTTGATCTTTTCATACATATAGAATATGAAAAGGTTTATAAAGGTGATGCTGGAGAAGTGGAGATTTTTCCTAATCAAAATGTTAAAATGTTAAGCAGCCTTTTTTTTAAAGTTGGATTAATTGTGAAAAAAATTATTTTATTTTTTTCCATAAATTGCATAAAATTTCAATTCATATCCAGTGTGTTGCTTCCTGCTCCACGTTCAAATGTTTAAAACACATCATCGTTTATGCATTTCTATCACCTAAACATCACCTAAAACGCATTTTGACTTACTTTCTAAAAACCTTCCTGAAGTTCCACATGGGCAGAACCGGATTTTGCTGAGTTCGACGTGTCCCTGGGTCAACATCTTTGTTGACCCTGACCGGATTTTGCTGGGACTGACGTGTTCCAGGGTCAACATCTTTGTAGACCCTGGAACAACATTGTGATTAGGCAAACAGACTTGAAGAACCAGTTTATAGTTTTTGTGAAGTTTAGGCTTACAATCTGCGTTTGGTGCTTGTACATCAGTGTCAGTCATCTATCATTAAATATGATTTTAGGCATTACTCATAGGCATTATACCATAGGCAAGGTTAGGTTTAGGTGTAGAGATATAGTCAAATTTACAATTTTATATGTATATATATAAATATATATATAAACAGTACAAAAAGAATAAGGTTCACTTTTTATTTGTATTTAGCCTTTACAAAGTAGAAATGTGAAATAAACTATCAAATAAAGTCTTTCGAGTCATTAGTTTTTTTGGCTTATGGGGCTATCACATGATGAATGAGCTACTCAAACCCAAAGACTCAATAGATGACCTAATCAATTCTCTTTCCGGCTCTGACTGCATTGGATAGGGTTATGGATCTGTCACGTCACGTTATGAAAGAACGACTTAGACCCAAAAACTCGAAACAGGTGAACTAATTCCAGCAAGAACTTTGCGCAATGCACATGCACGACTGAATTAATCACTCCCACGAGATGGCTCGTTCTTCCCAAGTCACATTAAAGATTTGTTTAAAATGAACGAATCGTTCAAGAACGACCATCACTATTCCACAC
>JAUMHI010000021.1:203114-214829 GCA_032359435.1 Enteromius unitaeniatus
TTCAGTGCTTTGCTACAATCTGTATTGTTAAAAGCGCTATATAAATAAAAGTGACTTGACTTGACTTGACTTGATAGTACCACTGGTACTTAAAATAAATACATATCTACTGTCCACTACTGGCAAACATTGATTTATATGCATATTGGTTATATGACTTTCTTTATTGGAGTACAAAAAGAGAAATTAATAGTATAATATCAAAGTTTTTCTTTTTGCATTGACAGTAATACAGTATGGTTAACAGTGGATTTAAATGTAAGAATCTAATGAGAATCACTAAAGTTAGTTGTTTGAATTTAACAAAATGTTTAGAGTGACATCACCTGAACATGCTTTAGTAAGATTCACTCATATAGCCTGATCTGTTTGGTGGTGGTGCAGGGTGTAAGATTGATGGTCTTATAATAAGAATCCTTGAATGTCTGATGATGAATAGATTCACACTACACCTCACAATGGGACATTCTTTCCTGTATGCCACTGCTTGCTGAGGAGAATCTGCTGACGAGGGAGTTTGCCAAGTGTGGCTGGCCATTACTGAAGCTTATTCTTGAAAATTGTCTCAGAAATGCAGACTAAAACAAAGGGTTTTGCAGGACTGATGGAGTGTGTTTTCCTGGATACATATTTTCTGATTAATGAGACTCATCGCAGCTGAAAATACACATTTTTATTTCTTTTCATTGTTCCCACACTGAGTCATTTTATTTGCGCCACTGTGATTATTTCTGATGATGTTAGCAAGAAAAAAACTTTTTACTCAACTTTACATGTCCCTTTTCTGTTCCCCAACAGGGCTTAATAGGAATCGCTCATTCAATTTCTACAGAAAGCTGAAAACTGCCACAGCCACCAAGTTACCGTCATGCATTTAAATGTCAACCTGACTTTTAATCACAGCCCCATGTAAAGCTCACAGAGTCGAATCACTTTCCATAATGGCATGTGAAGAGCTTGTGAAGGATTCTGTTAAGGAAATTACTGCATTCCAACTTCCCGACTTGGAGGAATAAATGAGGGACAATGTGTAGGATGAAATGACATGCCAAGGAAAAGTAGGCCGGTGTGACAGATGTCCTCAGCGCTTAAAGTACCTGGTATCAGGAGACAGACGGATCCTTCTCCTTCCTGCTGACTGCAGGAGAATGACACTAATGATCCCTATCTATCAATGTGCACGGGTGGGAATGGAAAATTGTCAGTGTATGCGTGCGAGTATGAGGGAAGCCATGTATTAGATGGCATTAATGGCTTTCATACCTCCTTAAGGTATAAAACCCTGTGCTATGAACGCTTGATACATTATGAAGCCTCTTCCTCGAAAGCACTTGCTTCAGAAAATATAGTGGATTTGTGGAAACAGACCATTCTTGTATTTACACATGATATTAAGCAATTCTCTGAACATTAACACAAAGTGCCTGTTTCCCATATAAAAATGATAAATGATATCAGATAAGTGCTTTCTTTACCATGTTTAGTTCATGGAAAAGGTGAGTACTGTATTTCACTGATGTGAGTTCATGGTGAAGCGAATATAATTGTGGCAGGATGAGGTTGTGCAGTGGGTTAGAAAGCATATATTCATCCTCATAGGGTTAAATGCATGGCTTCTTCAGTCATGGAAAAACATAACAGATTAAATATTTTCCAGGTTTGGAAAAGTCGTGAAAATATATTAAATATTAAACTCACTGCATCCAGTAAATATATTTAATATTTTATTCATTTTCTATTTTCTTATTTTTCTTCTTTCTATAAATAAGCTGAACTGTTTCACAAATTACTCTGAATTTATAAAATTTTAATTAAATAAAAAAAAAAATTCTTATACAGTACCAAAAAAATAACTGACATAAAAATTTACTTCTGGCAACCCTGTAAAGAGCAGATTGAGCTCAAGTGAAATTTCTTCTTGCTCTGACCCTTAAAAATTATTTTCATTGATGTAACTTAATGTAGTCAGGTTAATTTAGTTATGTTTTAATATACTATATAGTAGGTGATTTTTGTTTAGTAGGTAACACATTTTAGGTTACTTGACAAAACATTTCATAGTAAAATTGAATTAATCTTAATTTATTATTATTTCTTTACAATATTCACACATTTGTTTTAATTTCTGTTACAAGTAATTTTTATCAATGATATTGTTTGTCTTTTTACATTTTTTTTGTGAAAGATCATTACTAACACCTGCCGTGAGCAAGTATCTTGATTGCTGATTGGCTAAAGGTGATGTGTGAAGTCTATAAGGTATTCCCACTGAGGTTTAGCCAGAAGTTAAGAAGTGAGGGGACTAACAGAAGTTGCTGGTTACCCTGTCTCTACCTGTGCCTTATTTAACAATGGATTCTGCATGCTGTTTAAGGTGAGCACAAAACTTGTATTCCTTAAGCTAAACTTAAGCATTGCTTTATCAAGTGTTTGACTTGTTGCTTGTTTTCAGGATACTTTTTGCCTTGTTTCCTGCTTATGTAACCTGTTTGGGGTATTATGAAGGTAAACATAACAAAGATAACGCTGATATTTTTCTGAAACATTGGTGTGTTTATTTCCTCTTTATTTGTTTCTAACAGGGAGCATACCAGCTGCTAATTTGCAAAGAGTGTCCGCAAACACTTTCCCCGTGATCGGCCCTGAGGTAAAACAAATGGGAAACTGGAATGATCCGGTTTACTCTTCTGCTCCCCAGCGCCACAGTCAAGACATCCATGGAAGTTATGATGCTCATAAAGACAGATTGTTTGCAGGATCAAATGTAAAATCAAATTCAAAAGATTGTCAGACTTCTGGTATAAGTGATAATCAAGACAATCAAATAATTAACTATAAGCCGTCTGCATTTGTTCGAAAATATGACTTGGCTGGGTCTGGTCAACCCTCTGGTCAGTATGAGTCCCGTACAAATGCCTTCAAAACCGATTCTACTTCATCTCAGAGTGGGTCCACCTTGACGAGAACCCTAAAAGTACCCTCTAGAGGTGAATCTAGTTATAACGTGGCTAAAACTGCTGGATCTAATGAGATCTTGATTGCAAAGCCTCCTAAAAACATGCAAAGCCACATGTTCAAATCTGAAGTTACCAGAGTCCCACTTGCAAGAGGCTCAAATTATGGACCAACCTCGATCTCAAGTCAGGTTCCCAATCAATATACTTTATCTAAGGGAAGCCAGAGTACTAGCAAGCTTGTGACCGCCAGTAGCAGTTATGACCCATTCATGAAGGGAAACCCTGTGTATTCAAGGATGAATCCAATAAAGCCCTCTCAAAGTGGATTTAAATACACTGAGGCCAAGCCTTTGGTTGTTAGCTCGGGGCCAATCTTTGTAGTTAAAGGTGAAGGAAATGCTCAAGATCTTGGAGGGTATAGTGGGCATCCAGATTCAGTAAAACCATTTAGAGGTCCCAGTCGCACTAACCCCAATCAAGCTGGAAAAATCTACAGACTGACAGAAAGCAGTCAGGGCAAATCGTGGAATGAAGGTCTTCACTATCCCATAAGTGGAACTCAATACAGTCCCAGCTATGAGCCAAGAAAACCCTCCAAAAACGACTGTAATGCTAGATCTTCAATTGCCAGCTCTGGTGGGATTCTTCTCAAGGCCCCAGAAAGAGGTCAAATAAACAAGATGCCACCTCACTATAAAGCTACCCACCCCAAAATCCAGCAGATTTACAATATCCACGATCAACCTAATCAAATATCTAAGCCCTCTCAAAGTGGGGCTCGAAGTGATGTACCAAAGTCCTCAATCACCAGTTCTGGTGCAATCCTGATGATGCAAGCTCCTGCAAATGTTCAAAATACAGCAGAATCCAACAAACCCAAAGTTAATCCACTTCCGGAGCGTAAGGTACAAGTTGCATCTGATCAGACTCAATACCAGTCTGGGTATCAGGCCTTTGCCTCTGTGAAGGGTATCCAATACAATCCAAGTTTAGTGCCCTCAAAGCCTTCTACAGGTAAATTAGGATTCGGTGCAGCTAACCCCACCATTGCTGGATCAAATGAGATTAATACAGTCCGTGTAAGGCTTAATAAACTGCCCACAAGCAGCTTTGGTCATTTTAAGAACCAATGGGCTTCTGGTGACATTAGCAGGGGTGCTTCTCAAAGTTCCTTACCTCCAAGTTACCCAGGCCAGAGGCCAGATCAAAATGTACAAAATCCTGTTAGTTGTTCATCCTGTTGTTCCAAAGGAGTCCAAAGCCAAGACGGCACCAGGTGTATTACTGCCATTCCAACGGAGTATGGCCAAGGTGCCATCCGAAGGATTTCTCCTACACTTTCCAGCAGCTACAGACAAGGTAATCACTTAGCATGCTTGAAACTTGATTTTTAGTTGGGAAAATAACTACATTTCTCCCCTCTGCCATAGCGGAGCAAAACCAGCCTCAAGTTAACAGCTTGGATTCCTTGGCCTCAAAGTGTGAAGTGAACCAGAATAGCCCTGCAGGTTTTGGTCAACAGGGCCCAGTCAGATTCCAGGAAGCAAACCTCTCCAGCTAGTAGTAATTCTGAGCGTCTGCTATGAAGTGAGTACAATTGCTTCACTTACAGTCTACACAGAGAACGTCTATATTTGGTTTTTAGCAGGAAATGATCTGCCCTCTGCAAGCAGTACTGTAAAAGTGGGATGGTTATTTCAGCATTTACAGCATCCCAAAAATCTGTCTCTGTTTCAAATAGTGGGCTGCCTCATTTCCGATGTATAATTCAGGATTTTTTCTTTTAATGGCTATGTTCAAAATGGGATTCCAGTTTACTTCATACTGTGCAGTATTCTAACCACCATTTAAAGAGAAAAATATATAATGTAATGAACATTTCAAGTGTTTTAGTTTTATGCTGCACTGTCACAACACTTCATGTAGGAGCTGTCAGAATTTCAATGTTGTCTGTGGCATTTGAAAATGATTAATACCAGTTTCAGTACCACAGAAATATTAATACCCGTATTGATATGGAATGACTATATGATGATAAACAGCAGCAGTTTTGTGTGTCAGCATAATGTGGAACTTTTCTTCCCTTCAATGTGTACATTCAGACAGATGCAAACTAACTGCGTTTATACTGATGCCTCACCAATACTGGAATTTTGATCCAAAATATGATTGTCCATGTACTTGACCATATTAGTTATGTTTAAAACCAGTCCGACCGGCTTTGGGTACCAAACTGAACTGAGCTACATGTGTAACCCAACAGAACTGTTTGTTTTACCACTTTTAATCTGCATTGTGGGTTACAGTATTTGGGTATTTTAATGTGTAAAGATAAATGTGTACAAAAGGCTTTTTGTTTGTTTTGGTTTGTTTTTAAATTATAAAGATAGCATACCTCCATTTCACAATTAATGGTTTCTTCTCGCATTCCTTCAGCCTTTATTAGAAGTGTGTTGGGGAAGGCTGTCAGTCATCAGGCTCCGGTCTTTGCAAGGATTCCAGGATGCTCTGATCCAGTGCGCTGCTGTTCAGTGATCACTGAAACTGTGGACACAGGGAATTGTGCTGGCAATGTGACCATTATTACCCTTTCAGTGACTGTACATGTAATGACAATAAAATTGTTAAACCTACACAAAATGGCTTTCCAAATTCCCACTTTTTGTACTTCGTGAATGTGACATGAACATAGACATGTCTGAAGCTGAATAACTTTCACTCAGAAGCAAATGACAGTACATTTTCAAAAGACACATGTTTGTATATTTATTATATTAAATATTATACATTTTGGTACCTTTTTTAAAGGTAAATATTAGGTGTACATATTTGAACCTAATGGGTACAAAAGTATATCTTTTAAAAAGGTACCAGCCCAGTGACCGTTTGTGTACCTTTTTTCTGAGGGTGTACCGTTAACTGATTTCACTGTAAATTCTCACTTTCAGCAGTAAGACCGGTTTTAAAGCTTGTTTTGTCGAACATCAGTTATGATGAAGCAGTAAGGCATGTAGATGGGGAAAATATTTTCAGAATGACTATTTTCTCAAACATAGTCTGCAGGGTAAAAATGCCCCTAGAGGGCAATGAGCAATTACTGTAGTTATTCTGTTCTGAGCTTCTAAATACAAAAATTCTAATTAGTAAAATACATTTGTATTTTAGATTTTAAAATGACCAAGTTAGTAGGCTATTAGGTGGCCAGTTATTCAGCTTTCAAGTAGGCTATTATAATTGTGTACTTCATAATTATAGCTTTTGTTCTTTATTTTTAAGCAAAAACTGCCTGTATTCGGATTTTGGTGATATTTGAAACGCATTGCTTTGAGGGCGTAGGTGGGGTAAAACGTCCCCTTGGTCCAAATATAATTTTTATTAAATAAACACAGATTTTTTGTCTCCATACTTTGTTTAGAATTTGTCATTGTCACTAAAATGACTTAAATAAAAAAATTAAAAATAAAAAAAAAAATACTTTTGTTTATATAGTCTCTAAGAGCCCCCCCCCACTCTACCCTACCTGTAGTCGTCTATAAAATGGACGTAAAGTGGTTTGAGTCGCGACTTTCTGTAGGAATAGTAATATGCGATTTCGAACATGTAGTCCGCTTGGGAGGGGGAAATTAAATAAACTGTGCTGCCAACTATTTCCAATGAAAAGTAGTTAAAGCCTGTCCGACAAAAGTCGCTAAATGTTGCCAGATGACGTCACGCACTAATTTGCATACCAATTACGTCATCACGTAGTATCTGACAAGCGTAAGCCCGTCATGTCTCAACTCTCCGAGGCGCCGTGTATTATATAAAAATTACATCCAGATGCACAATAAATAGGTTTTTATTAACATATTACTTTGCGTGATGACGCCATTGACTAATCGCAACTCAAAACTACATCTTTATGTATTATACAAAATAATGAATGTTTTCTCAAATTGACTGGCCATCTCAGCAAAAACATTATTTGAAATATGTCCATTTAGATTTGTATGAAAGATATAGCTGACTAATTGTAAAAGTAATACAAACACTTTTTGATCAAAATATAACACTGATAATGAACAGTTAATTTTTTTAAAACACTCACAGCTTGTGTGCTTATTCTTTTTAACTTGTGAAATGAACACATCTGTGAAAGTGACAACAATTATAGCACTATTGGAATTTATTGCTACCTAAATTACCAACAATTATACATGTTAACAAATATCAGTAACACTGTAAATAAATCAATTCACTAACGTTTGAATCCGCAATGGTGTGCGAGGAATAATAGCGCCATCTGTTGGTTGCATCTCGCCAGTTCACTGTCCTTGGATCATATTAAAATATAAACTATTCGTCAAAAAAGTTATTTTCATTAATTTATTTTTAATGTACGTGTAGACTCGGTCGCACACGACAGTTGATGTGACTGACAGTCAATGGAAAATGTTTAGACTTCTAGCTGAGCGTTACGTCACCAGTGTCCATGTCCTGGTGTACCTGTTGAATCAGGTAGGTGTACCTGTGTGCGTTCATACACGCAGTGAACGACGACAATGCCGGTCAAATCATTGCCCTTCACTGTTTGCGCTTTGTAACACAATTTAAAGGCAGCTGATTGAGCACCGGCGGAATATTTGTGGACTAATAGTCAAATCCAGGTCATTCGACTTTTTTGCGCTCACTCCGGACTTCCGGAAGAAACTCGTCAGACTGCGACATTTCCCCCATATGGTGTGAGTAAAGTCCAACAATAACAAACTTTGTTCTTTGTTTATTTATCTCGCTTCTTATGATTGCATGGCTTATTTTACATTTCTTTCGTAGAGGTGAACTAGTTCCGTAGTAAGTCTGTTTCTAAAAGCTGCATGTCTGTGATTTGACTGGATTTTTTTGCGGCAAAACCGCGGTATGTTTGTTTGGGGACAGTATAAACTTTGAGGCTTTTATGCATTTTTAATAGGCTAAGCAGAGGCGGCTTTAAAATGTATATTTCTATTGTCTAATCTAAAACGTGTTTATAATATTTAAATTCATGGCTTCGAACCTGTTTGTTTTAAAATTCGAAATGTTTCGAAATTAGAAACGTCAATCAACATTATTTCCTTAAAGTCTTTTCCTCAAATTAAAAAAAAAAAAAAAAAAAAAAAAAATATATATATATATATAATAACACGTCACGTGTTTCTGATATACAATTTATAATATAATCTGTTGTTAATAGATTGCGTTTATAGTTTATACAAATACATTAGTAATTGATTTTGATATTTATACTGCCATGTTTGGAATTTCCCTGAATTCTATTGTCCTCAAAACGTCATCACTAAATAGAAACATGTCTGCTTAAAATAGGTAAGCGATATGGTACACTTTAAATATTATTATATTTATGGGGAAAAAACGGCAGCCATAGTGCCAGGACATGCTTTATATGCATATATAAGTTATGTAGTGATGATGTTGTTTGCATTGAGATGACAGTTAACCTCAATTAACCCTGTTTCACATGTAGAACAATTTAACTTTCATATGTATAACATTATCCCAATGATTAATATACAAGTTAAGCTAACCGACTAAAGATGATTTAATGAAAGATTTAATGTTTAAATGTGTAGTTCGCAGTAAAATCAGATGTATTGCAGCACTCTAGCACTGTCTATTCTAATTCTGTGCTTAAAGAAGCGACATGCCCATTTTAGACTTTCACTTTATTAATTTACTGTTTGTTTTCTTAAAAAAAAAAAAAAAAAGACTAGCTTCTCTATTCTTTCTGTTTTGTTTGTTTTCTTTTTATTATACACTTACCAAAATGCAAAAAAGGCCTCAAACACTTACTCGGCTTCTCTTTTTTTATTCTTTTTTCGTTTTATGTATTATATAACCATTATATATAATATAAAAAAACCTTGCTACGTGTACTGCGTTAAGCTGAGACTTGTTATAGCATTTCCCCATCATTGCTCTTTTGTTGATTTCTATTTCTGATTGTTTGTAAGTGGCTTTGGATAAAATGTTTGCTAAAATGACTAAATCTATATAAAAATGTACAGTTTTCACTCTACATGAGTTAATTTTCACAAGGCTTTAGTTGATGTAAGCTTTTATTGAGGTGAAAGTTTTACTTTCACTATCATGTTAACAATGGCAACAGGCAATAAAGCAAACACAAATCAGCTTTCAAACTGGTTGGTTTGCATCTCCTAGGGAAATTTGGGACAACTCACTGCAGTTTTGTTACCGAGGCTGCTTAAAAGTGTAAGGTAAAACCGTCATCTCCTCCCAGTTTTCTCCTATTAGGTCTCTTTCTTTTTAACAGATCCTGAGGCCTCAGTCCAGTCGGGTATCAGTAGAAACAGCCACCAGAGGACGGTCTGGGCTGAGTGTTGTCCCTATGGAGAGTCCCATTGATGAAGGGCCATACCAAGAACGTTGCGTCGACCCCGTGGAGGACTTCAGAGTGAGCCACAAAGTCAGCAAGGATGCCAACGGCAATACGACGGGCCCGGAGACCGTAAGCTTCCTCCCTGTCATAGAGGAGCCCGTCTCGGGGACGTGTATGTGCGGACCTTGTGCTTCTGTGAGAGGCTGCAGGAAGCTCTTTTGCAGCGTTTTGACTTGTGGACTGTACCGGCGCTTGCCTTGCCTCGTTTCGAGCGAAAGCTCAACTCCCAAAGCGCCGGTGGAGAACCAGCCCACGCCTTTGCAGCCTGAAAACGGCTTCTATCCTGACATCCGCATCAATGGCGTCAAAGTGGACACGTCCGTCATCGGGGAAGATAAAGAGCACGTGTCCTTTTCCCCTTCCAAATTCGAGGTAGACAGCTCGATTTACTTCAGTAGCTTACCGGAGGATGACTTAATTAACAGCAGCAGGATGGAAGATATGGACAAACTCATCACCCGGAAGCTCATGGAGGTCTTCTCTGAGTTTGAGATCAACGAGCTGGCCAAGTGCACTACGGACTCCATGTTCCTGCGGCGCTCCCGGGAGATCAGTCAGCTGATCTCGGACATCGTGGAGGAGCACAACATGGAGGAGCAGGAGGCCGAGTGCAGGCTGGTGCGAGAGATCATTCGCATCAGCACACGCAAGAGCAAGAAGAAGCCGCAAGTCAGGCCTCCGGAGCTGCAGCGGGACAGCGGCAATGACACCTGGAACAGCAAGAAGAACAGCCAGAAGAGCAGCATCAACTCCATGAGCGATGGAAGTGAGTGCCAACCACGTCTTTTCGTCCCTATCTACTAGGGCTCCCCTCAACTAAGGGTTTTTCTGGTTAATTTATTAAAGTGCCCACTATTATGCCATTTTTTAAGGCTCTCAGCATTGTTTTGGATGTCTTCTTCAATAGGTTTACATGCATGCAAGGTGAAAAAAATGTTTAACATCATCTGATTTTTCCAGCGATTCTCAAATGATTTGTTCAAAACAGGTTTAAGATTCAGTCTCTCTAAACCCCACCTTTCCGTGAGCCTACTCTGCCCTGATTGGTCAGATGGTGCAGAGTGTTGTGATTGGTTTGTTGGCGGGGTCAATTTATTTGTGGCCGGCCAACGTAGAACATAGAATTCTGCAAATGTCTGACGCCGTGAAAGGCTACCAAAGGCTCATTCAGGCTGTTCAGGGTCAATACTTTATTTTGGGAGACAATAACTTTATTTATCATGCACTTTCAGATTGACAGCTTTGCAGACATTCACATATAGCTACATTACAAACTGCATGAAAGGCAGTATTGGAAATGGCATAATGGGGGCACTAAACAGTAGGTTCCAGACTTACTGATATAAAAATTATAATTGAGGATATAGAATCACTCGATCAAAACACAGGCAAGGAAGACGCAGAAACAAGGGGTCTCATATGTATGCATATGAAAAATAATGCGATCATCAACACTAACCATATATATAAATGAAAACTGCCTAATGTTACAGAGTGAAATGTTGATGCAGGAAGTGGTCAAGGCCTGTGCAAGCCTTGGGAGAACTGCTGGAACTCTGTGCTCTGATCTTCATACTGAATTTGATCCAGATGTAGTATTTGACCTACACCTGAAAATCACTGCATACTATATCTTGCATAATAATACATCTGGATAAGTAAATAAACCATTTTGTGCTGTCTTTAGAGTTGCAGATTTCAATGGAGAGATCAGATGACATTGAAGCCAGGAAATTACGCAACAACAGTAGCCAGTGTAAGTAGAGTATTTGATTTTATGAGCTATTTATATTGATTTTCCTTAAATTATGGCAATACAAAAACATGTCTAGGATGCATTTTTTTTTGCTATGTTTTGTTATGTTTAAATGTTTTATATATATATATCTGTATTTCAGTAAAGCACATCTGTTCAAAAAAAATTTTTGTTACACATTTATAATGTTACAAAAGGTTATTTAAAAACAGGCAAACCAGAATATTAGAATGGTTTTTGAAGCATCATGTGACACTGAAGACTTTAGTAATGATGCTGAAAATGTAGCTTTGATCACAGAAATAAATTACACATATATATATACAACATATTCAAATAGAAATGTTATTTTACATTTGGATAACATTTTGCACTATTACTGTTTACTATTACTGTTTGCTCTTGATCAGACAAATGCAAAAGGGTCGATAGTGGAAATTATTATAAAATATAATAAAAATAATATTGCAATGTAAAAAACAATGTACAAAAAAAAATTGAACAGAATTAAAACCTTTTTTTTTTCTTCTACAAAATATTACCTAATAATACCTATATATATATATATA
>JAUMHI010000021.1:214929-240561 GCA_032359435.1 Enteromius unitaeniatus
TATATACACACACACACACAAATATATATATATATATATATATATATATATATATATACACACACAAATATATTTATAAATATATATATATATACACACACACAAATATATATTTTTATATATATATATATATATATACACACACAAATATATTTATATATATATATATATATACACACACACACAAATATATTTTATATATATATATACACACAAATATATTTTTATTTTTATTTAATACATTTTTATTAATACATTTTATTTAGCTACCGAGCTCCATAAAAGTCTATACAACTCTGTAGGTTTTCTAAAGCCACAGCACATTTTAAAAGCAGTTTGAAATGTATTTTAAATATTGCTAAACATATTTTTTTTGCCATTCAATTTATTCATTTATTTTTTATTATTATTATTTCAATTTGGCACACATTGAGCACCAACCAATGATTGATCAGCGTTCTCTTTTCTCTTTTGTTTTTGTCCTGTAGCTGGTTAAAGAAGTATTTGCTCATCACAATCAGCTTGCCCTCAAAGTCCATAAAGAGAAACAGTCCAAAGAAGAGAAGGAGAAGCAGGTGAAGGCTGACAGAGCTGCTAAACTAAAGGAAGAGGAGAAGAAGAGGAAGCAGGACACAGAGGAGCCCAGAATTAAAGAGCTCACAGACGAGGAGGCCGAGAGACTCCAGGCACAATTAAACCAAGTGAGAGCACATTAAACCATTAACATTCAAAAAAAAGATTTCTTTCCTGTTTATGTTTTACCCAATAAAAAACCAAAAACTATTACACCTCAAAGGCATATTTCACCCAATAATGAAAAGAATGTCTTTTCATTAAACTGTTTCTTCAAAATCAAGCATCGAATATGATTTATCTGTAATTTACACTATTTCTCAGACAAAAGAAGAAAAGAAAACTGCAGAAGTACCTGAGAAAACAGACGGCGATGCTTCAGAAAAAGACAAAAAAGGGGTAAGTGGGGTGTTTTTCATGATTGTTAAATATACCAGTGAAAAGCGTACTGATTATGTGTTTTTACGCGGGTTTAGATCATTTTCTAATGCTTTTTGATGTGTGTCTCAGTCGGACTCGGAAGGAGAGGAAGATGAAAAAGACAAAGACAAGATAAAGCCCAACGCTGGAAACGGAGCAGACCTTTCAAATTACCGCTGGACTCAGTCGCTGTCTGAAGTTGATGTGGGTCTTGTTTTTTCTAAATTACATTTTACCATAAATTCACATAGAAAAGTAATTTTAAATGGTAGTATTATTAACTAAGAAGTAATTGTAGAAATCATTACATTATGAATTCTTTATATTAACCATAGGTCTAGACTGTACTGTGCATTAAGTTTATCATGAATTAATCCTACATAAAGTACAGAAAAAAATAGGCCTACAGGAAACCATTTTTTTAAAATCACATTTAAAGTTGTGCAAATGAAGTTCTTAGCAATGCATATTACTAATCAAAAATGAGGTTTTAATATATTTACAGGTTTTCTGGTTCAGGGTCACATACATAGAAAGTGAGCAAAGAATTTTCCCCCGTCACTAAAGGAGTCCATGACGTAAATCTAGCTCAGAGAACTAGAACTTCACTAATTATTTGAGTTTGCAAATTTAGAAACTTAGTTTGCAGTTTAAGGAATTTATTGCTATGCAACAAGTATCAAGCGTTTATTCGCCTTCAAAACAATGTTCATGAAAACAATATAAAACCATGATTGTTTGGTCCGTCGCCTCCTGCAGCTGGTTGTGCCGTTCGATGTGAGCTTTCGTCTGAAGGGGAAGGATGTGGTGGTGGATGTACAGCGGCGGACTCTGAAGGTGGGGCTGAAGGGTCATCCGCCTGTGATCGATGGACAGCTGTACAATGAGGTGAAGGTGGAGGAGAGCTCCTGGCTCATAGAAGATGGGAAAGTGGTCACCATCCATTTTGAGAAGGTATGGATGAGAACATCAGGGATGATTAGTTGTGTACTTTAATATCATTCATATTTGAATTGAAAAGGCATCATTTCAGTTAGGGGGAAATAAGCTTTTGGCTTATTCTCTCTTGAGGCCAGAAGAGGGCGCATCGAGCAAAATGAATAATGTTACTATCTTTGAAACATGTTTAAATTAATGTTTATAAACCATATATAATTAAGTTGATTAACCAATTAGGAACAAAATGTAAAATGTCTCTTTTCCGCAATATTCGATTGACCAATGTAGCAGCGCCACTAGTGGATTCAATTAAATGGATTAAGAAAAACATGAGTATTTAACATCATCACCACATCTTATGTGCTGCTGATAAAGCAGCCTGACGCACACCTAAAATTCCAAAGCTATGATTTTGTGTCGAGTGTGGATTTGTATTTTAAATTTGACACATATTTGAAATTCCAAAAAACGTTGACAGCCCTAGAGAACATGCATAGATGGAGTCGATATGAGATTGTGATGTGCCTGGATGACTAATGACGCGCATTTACTCCAGATAAACAAAATGGAGTGGTGGAGCAAGTTAGTGACCACAGACCCTGTAATCAACACCAAGAAAATCTGCCCAGAGAACTCCAAGGTAACTGTTACCGAAGCAGCGTTTTCAAAACGGCTCGTTCAAGCTTGATGAAATCATTCATATTTGATTCTTACAATACAAAGTGATTAATGACTTTCTTGTGTCTGGCGTCGTGTTTTAAACTGAATGTGCTCAGCTGTCGGATCTGGACGGAGAGACGCGCAGTATGGTGGAGAAGATGATGTACGACCAGAGGCAGAAGTCCATGGGTCTGCCTACCTCTGAAGAGCAGAAGAAACAGGACATCCTGAAGAAGTAAGAACACACAGTCATATGATGCGACCAGAAAAACAGACATACAAACAAGCAGACCCTCATGACTGTCTCTTAAAATACTAGACATTATTCAGCGAGCACACATTAAACTAATAAAACATTTAGAATGTTTGTTTTAATTAATGATTCCTGCGCAAAAAAAAAAAAAAAAGATAACGGTTTCCACAAAAACAATTGTTTTCTGCATTGGTAGTAATGATCACAAATGTTTCTCGTGCAGCAAATCAGCATATTAAGATGATTTCTGGAGGATCGTGTGACTAAATGACATTTTCCTTTATATTCACATAGAAAAGTCATTTTAAGTTGTGATATTATTTCACTATATTTGATTGATTTGATTTGTATTCATGTAAATCAATAAATGCAACTTCGGTGAGCAGGAGACCTGTTCGCTTTACTAGTTTTGTCACGATATCTCATGTTCTCACGAGTTAATGTGTCATCACCATAGTTTAATGCATAAACAAAACTTGATTTACCATAGCAACCGGGGATTATCAGAGATCGATTTATTAATATTGTATTAAAACACATATTTTATAAAAAAAAAATATTTAATACTATTTTATTGTTAAGAAATGATTTTGGAAATGATTAATTTATTATATTAGCTATAGACCTAAGCTAACGGACTGGATAGAGCAAATTAAGTTTATCATGAATAAATGTTACATAAAGTACAGAAAAAATAGGCCTACATTTTTATCCATCCCACAGTCTCAGAAATTCACCAAAATATTCATTGTATCTATATGTTTTCTTGTTTTGTTCAATGGGAGTCTACGACAGTCCTATGAACAAAATATAGGAGAATTATGAAAATTGGCACATGGCCATGAACAGTGATCTGAACAACTCTATAGCATCACCAGCTGTTCAAAAACTCAACATTGATATGGTAATATCTCTTGAAGCACTAAATCTAGAAAAATGAAACTTGGTACACCTGATTGCTCTCGGCCAAAGAGATATAACGATTCTTTCAAAAACACTTCAAACCTAAAGAAGATTTAGTTCTTTTTGTTCCCTGGGATATGCCAATTCTGAGATTTCTCATTTTCCATGAATGTGGATGTCAACCATATTGTAGTAAATTAAGAAAAATAGTTCAGTTTTGTCCAAAATGTGATCAAACGATCTTTGAACCAAGCCGCACAGAAATGACTGAACGGATTTTTGATATTCACTAAAGTTCCCAAGAAGTACCTCTCCCTCCAAAGTGGACCGTGCCCGTGCTTAAATGATTGGAATTGGTTTGCATGCTAACTGGTTTTAGGTTAGTTTAGCATGCTAATCTATCTTAAATGCTAAGTCACGCTTTTGTGAGTTCATTCTCACTCCTAAACTTCTCCTCTGAAGCCCCTTTAGGGACTTGACCCTGAATCGCTGCGTGAAGCTGTATTGTTGTTATTGGTTCTATTATTATATTCGTTATGTATCTGATTTATTTTAACTTCATTTCGATCTCGTAACGTTCTGAATGTTTACTGGCAATGCAGTTTAAAGGTTGAATGCAACACATTTCATTTTATTTAAAAAATATTTTATCCATCTCTGATAATCCCTGATTATGGTAATACAGGTGTATTTAGTTTATGTATTATGATTTGTTATTATTAATATTATTGTCTGATAAGTGAGATCTCGGAGTCCTTGAAAATCCAAAATATCACTTAAATCCTGGAATTTATTTTGCAGTTTCAGTACGAAACCCTGGTTTGTGTTTAAACTGGCCGTGAAATCAACATAAGAGCTTGAGGCTAAAGAAATCCATTCAGTCTCTTCAGACCTCTGTTTTAATTTGAAGTCTGCTCTTCTGAATTCACAGATATTTGTCTGTGTTCGCAGGTTCATGGCTCAGCATCCAGAGATGGACTTCTCCAAAGCCAAGTTCAGCTGAGAGCCACTTGTGCTGTGAATGAGGCTCATCTTAGCTGTTAGAGGAGTTTGTTTTTGGTTGTCATGATGGAATTGTCTTTTTTTTTTAAATAAATCATTTCAAACCCATCCTGTTTGTGTCTTATGTTGGCTTCATCCAGTATTACCAGTATTTGTAAGATTCTGTAATTATGTAAATTGAATTTTAGATTTGACTGGAAACTCCTGATAGTTTAAGAGAATAATTATTGCCGATTAACATTTATGAATTAAGCAGGTGCTTTTATACTAGTTGACCTTGACCGGTTAAGCAGAGAGGGCTGGGGGCAGATTTAACAACACACTTCTTTTAAGAATGAATGTTCGCACACCTGATGGTAATCGATAAGTGCGCGAGGAGACAAAGAACAAAAAAGAAACCCTGCACACAACTGAGCAGATACAAAAAGCATCAAACATGGTTATTGTTTTAAAACCATAAACGATACATTTCTTAAATTGCAAACTGAAATGTTCAAGATCTCTGTCCCCATGAAACGCAAACCTTTCGTCAATTGATTAATTACAAAATTTGTCTTTTCCCAAAGCATTTTTTGAACGTCAAGCAATTTTTTTGCCATTTTATGAACTTTAACAAACGACGTTTCAGCAGTGCCATCAAGCAACACCAGAGGGCAGTGTTGCCAAATGATTGACTTTTATGTAAACTGTTACTGACATTCAACACTCATGTTTAAACCCACCTTATACATTTACTAAATAAATCAATAAATCCTTTCTGTCAGTGTATTTTCTCAAAAGTCATTATTATTTTCTTTTTAGCACAGTTTTACTGTAGTAACAATGATAGAAAACACAGCCTACAACCCTTTTAAAGTCTGCAGGTGTAAAAAAAATAAAAATACAAGGTTAATTTACAGATCCCAGAAGTGAGATATTAATGTAACTGTAAGCAACTTTTTAAAAGACCACAAAGAAGACAAACAATATCATCCAGACTAACAGTATTTGGTTTATGGGAGCACTTTGACCCCAGCAAGAAAAAAAATTTAGCATGAAAAGTCACATTTGTAACATTTTCTCACATTATTCATAGAATAATTAGGCTATTAATATGGATTGTTCTTTAGAGAAGCCTGTTTCTAAGTTTACCAAATCTAGGCTACTGCTGTACAGAAGTTTTCGCTGAAAAAAAGCTTTGTACACAACCGTTATTAAATGTTTTGCCCATCAAATCAGCACATCAGAAATATTACTGGTTTTTATTTTTATTTCTGACAGTTTTTCTGAAAACATAAACCAAAACAAAAAATCCCATGAACTATATGCATGAACAAGAGACACACAATCTGAATTATCTATATTACATAGTGCCACAAAATAACTCTTAAAAGCTAAGTGAGGAAGGAAATGTGTCTCAAGGATCACGTGACACTGAAGACTGGAGGAACGATGCTGAAAATTCAGCTCTGCTCACAGGAATTACATACATTTTGTAATTATTTTCAAACTTTTTTTATTCCAAAGAGGCACCAAATCACTTTCCCAGACTCCTGCTGCAGTGACCTTCAAACTCATTCTTAGCAGCTTTAAGAATCAGCTAGAAACAGCTAAAAAAACTTTGCGTGTCATTGCTGTTTTGATTGCTTCCGTTGTCCTCATTTGTGAGTGGCTTTGGATTAAAGTGTCTGCTAAATGACTAAATCCAAAATATCCTCTACATAATGTGTTCTTTTATTTACTTAAACAGTGAAGAGCACCGCTCTCTCTCTCTCTCTCACACACATCAGCAGGAGTTATTCCTCACCCAGGCTTGATAGCATGTTCTGTATCACTGCTAATGGTTCAGAGCAGAGTGTGCCGTTTGTTAACAGCTCTCCCGGCTTCAGCGGCTCTTCATCATGATGGTGAGAGCGTCAGTGAGCATCTTCCTTCAGCCTGTCAGCTGCATTAGCTCCTGCAAACCAGCAACTGATTGTTGTACGTGAAATGGCACATATGTCTCCCAAACTTACTAGTAACTTTGCCTCTTGTAGACAGTTTCACAGCTCACTCGTCAAAATGGTAGACAAACACTGATGATGTTTAACGCGACCGCAACATTTATTTATTTATTTTCTTTTTTGAAAAAGACCAACAATTTAGTGTCCTGTAGACATCTCGTCAATTACAACCTAAAAGCTTTTTCATTCTTTTTTTTTTCTTCCCATAAACAGGTTTGTCAAATGTGTCTTTGTTTTTTATTGTATCTATAAAATAAATAACACTTCACACTAATGTTAATAATTCCTTAACAATAACTATTGCATAAAGTCATTTCACTAAATTATGGTAATTCTACTTATGCTAATAGGCTACAACGTGAAAGTTTAAAATGTATTAATATTATAATCTCTCATGTGTTTAAAGAAGTGCATGTATGTTGATGTTGACAAACATACTAAAGCATGTAATATTATAGTTTAGTGTGATATTAATATTACATTTAAATTCAACATATTTTAAATTCACCAAATTGCAACTTTCAACCTGATCAGACTTTGATGTTGAATTTTCAATTTAATGGCAATAAATAGCTTCTTCTAAGAAAAATAACTGAACATAAACATAGGAGCCTGTAAAAAAATTTCATTTTGGAAGGCAATTTTCAGATACCACTGATGCTGTCAAAAAATAAATCACATCCTAAACATTTTTGAGTTTGAGTTTGAATAATATGTGTATGCATTCTGTGTTTATTTATTAAGCATGTGCACACATACAGTATATATTTATAAATTAAAAAATAAAATAATATATATATATATATATAAATAATTTTTTTCTTGAATATATACATACATGTCATTGTATTTATATATACATAATAAATATACACAGTACAAACTCCTATATTATGATGCAATTAATCACAATTAATTAAAAAAACAACCTCAAACATCTATTTGTAATTCCCTAAATGAAGATACATTTTTCTAACGTTATTTGTATGTTATTCTTTTCCCTACATTTTTAGTTTCATGTCAAACCATAGGACGCAGTCATATTTTTTTAAACAACCCATATACATTTATTTATTCGGTATTTTAAAATATATTATGTCTGTAATAAATACACCTTTTAAAAGTGGACTCATTTTAGCAATGGCTATTTTGATAATTTGATCTTTTTTATTGCAAACACTACAAATGTATCGATATATGAAAATATGTTATCACTTTAGTTTAGGAACAAGCCATTATTCAGCAGAACAAAAAAAAAATTCATACAGATTTGGAACTACTGGAGAGTAAATGATGACAGCATTTTCATTTTTGAGTGAACGATTCCTTTAAGAGAGAGTTTCAAAGGTCTGACTGCAGCTGTCTCTGAGGAACCACAGAGATACTAAAGAGATCTGCTTTGTGATGTTTCATCAGTTATTCTGAGGGACGTGGTAAAGCTGGTCATCTGTAATGCTTTATTTGGGACTGCTGTGGGTGGGTGTATTCAACTCGTCCCAGGACAGAGAGCTGGAGTAGCTCAGCTGACAGCTATGTCTCACCCAGGTACGAGAATTTCTTCATTAACGAAGGCACACAGACATCAGAGGGCGAGGTGGGTTTGTGTGGGGGTGAAAGGCAAGAGAGATGATGGGCAAACACTGCTCCACGATGGGCCGCTCCAGACTTGACGACTTGTTTTTGGCAGCAGAGACCCATAACTCATCCACAGGCCCTCGCATTCAGACTCTCCGTTATAACCCAAGTGTTTACCCAGCCATGCACTCATCTGCACTGACTGCAGCGATACCGGGAAATGAAGACGCTGTGGAATTGTTGATGAAAAACAAGGCATCTGGAGCATTCGCTGTCATGCACTGCTATTCTGTGCCTCGGGAAAATCACAAACTAACACTGATCACTAGAGGAGTGTGTTTTAAAGATATACAACCTGAATTCCAGAAATGTTGTATTCACGGTAGAACATAGATACCATAACCAATGCTGTGGAAATGTGCTCTAAGGGTGTATCTGATCCTATTGGGTGTAGTGATCATAATATAATGGCGATCACTAGAAAAAACAAAGGTCCCTAAAGGAAGACCAAAAGTAATTTATTAAGATCATATAAGGACTTATTTTGCAATGATGTAAACAATATATTTTGGGCTGATGTTAATAAGGAAGGTCATCCTGATGATGCATTAGCAGCTTTTGAAAGATTATTTTATTCTTTGGTGGTTAAACATGCGCCTATGAAAAAACATACAGTGAAGAATAGTATGACAACATGGATTGATAATGAATTGAAGAGCATAATGATAGAAAGAGATGTGGCAAAGGGTATAGCCAACAGAACTGGGAATAAACAGGATTGGGAAATTGGCAATTATATTTTTATAGATAAAGGGAATAAGCTTAGAGAATAAATGGTAATTGATCATTTTATATCAAGTGAAAAGCAACATTTTTAAATTAAAAACAAAAATTAAATATGATAAGTGATAACCCAACCCTAGGTTTTGAATTGAATGAATTAAATGTACAGCAAGTGGAACAAAAATGATTAATGATAAATATAGATAAACAATTGGGAATGGATAACTTGGATGGTCGTCTTCTAAAATTAGTAGCCATTTGTTTGGCAGGACCAGTTTTACACATTGTTAATTTATTAAAGAAGGGATTTTCCCTTTAGCTTGGAAAGAAGCAAAGGTCATTGCTTTACAGAAATATGCAGCATTGAGTTTTAGCGGTGCTAATAGTCGACCAATAAGTTTATTGCCAGTTCTTAGTAAAGTGTTTGAAACAAATTCAATTATTCTTTAAGGAAAATAGCTTATTCTCTAAATTTTCATCATGCATATGGAGTAGGACATTCAACAGGAACAGCATTAACACAGGTCACTGATGATTGTTTAGGACAGATTGATGATAGTACTTTAGTAGGAACAGTATCGTTGGATTTTAGTTCTGCTTTTGATGTACCGGACCATAAATTATTGCTGGAAAAATTTAAATGGTAATAATTTACTTCTCACACTGTGCACTGGTTTAAAAGTTGACGAGTAGAAGACATAGTGTATTCTACAATGGAAGTTTTTTTAGAAATAAAAGAGTTGCAATGTGATGTGCTTCAAGGAAGTTGTCTAGGACCATTGTTATTTTCTATTTTTACCAATGATCTTCCTTTGGTTTTAAAGCATTTAAGGGCAGTTATGTATGCAGATTATACAACATTATATCTCCTGGCGACATCAATTAAAGAATTATCTGCTGACTTAGATGAGGATTTACAATCAGTGGTAAACTGGGTAAATTAGGTTTCTTGGAGCTATTCTTGATAGTAGGTTAAAGTAGTCAAAACATATAGATAATATGGTAATTGTTATGGGAAGAGGTTTATCAGTTATTAAGAGATTTTTGACAAAGTATTGTATCTCTAAAATTATGCAGGCAAAGGTTCGTACTTATTTTGATTACTGTCCAGTGGTACGGTCGAGTGCATCAAATAAAGACTTCGAAAAAATTACAGATTCAGTTCAGTTCAAAATAGAGCTGCACAACTAATTTTGCACTGCAATAGAAGGGTTAATATTATAAAAATGCACACAACTCTAGGTAGGTTATTGGTGAAGGAGAGGGTGATTGTTTCTCTACTGTGTTTTATAAGAAATATTTCTGCATCACGAGTTCTAGTGTATACTGTCATCAAAAGGATATTTCTTACTTCCGGTTTCAAAAACGAATGCAAAGCAACGGACTGTAATGTATAGAGGAATGAAAACATGGAATGAATTGCCATCAGATTTTACACGTGTTTCAATAAGTAAAATGAGGTTTAAAAAATTGTCGAAGAAACGTTTAATGGCACAGTACTGAGTGGATTTTTGTATTCTGTGTTTTTATGTTTTTCTAGTGTTTTTTGTTATTATCGATCAATGTAATTTTGTTGTGTGTATGATGGACCCCAGGAAGAATAACCACTACTTTGGTAGTGGCTAACGGGGATCCAAATAAATAAAGAAATAAAGAATAAAAACTGTTTAAACTGAGATTCCTATTACAGGTCTCAAAATAGTTGGGATGCGGGCATGTTTACCATGATGTAGCATCTCTTCTTCGTTTCAAAACAGTCTGAAGACGTCTGTGCCTTGAGGTTATGAGTTTCTAGAGGCATCAGACTCTTCTACAACAAAGCTGTGCTGACGTAATGTGCATTGTCCTGCTGAAATACACAAATAGACGTCTTCTGGAGGGGAGCATACTGTACCTTGCTCTAAAGCCTTTATATAGCTTTCAGCACTCGTAGTGCCATCCAAAACATGCAAGCGGCCCATTTCTTATGCACTTATACACCCCCATACCATCAGAGATGCTGGCTTTTGAACTGAATGCTGATAACACACTGGAAAATCTCCTACTTTTTATCTCAGAGGACACAGCGTCTGTGATTTCCTTCAAGAATGTTACATTTGGACTCGTCTGACCATAAAACACGTTTCCAGTGTATTTTAAATGAGCCATGGCCCACAGGTCACAACAGTGCTTCTGGGCCGTGTTCACATATGGCTTGCTTTTTTCATGATGGAGCTTTAGTTGGCATCTGCAAATGGAGACTGACAGGGGTTTCTGGAAGTATTCCTGGGCCCATTCAGTAATGTCAGACTCATCTGAAGGCTCGAGACCATGGGCATTAAACAGAGGTCTTTGGCTTCATCCCTGACGCACAGGGATTTCTCCAGATCCTCTAAATCTTTTGATTATGCTATGCACTGTAGAGGATGAGATTTGCAAATTTGACATTAAGGAATGTTGTTTTTAAAGTATTCCACAATCTTTTTTCACACTTGAGCCTCTGCCCATCTTCCCCTTTTAGCCCCGATCACTGATGAGTCTCAGAGTATGAATGAGCTCTTTGTGTGTGAGGTGGATCTGCAAACTCTTAGCAACACACACACAGTTTGTTTCTGTTTCTGTAAAGTGTGTGGACTTTCTATAGACTTCTATTGTTTTTAACATGTGGCAGCCTGCCTGTGTTGATCCCTGTTCATAATAGCTTTACTTGGTCTTTACCTCTGTCTTCCTGGCAAGTGTGTCTTCTAAATACGCTCTAGAAAGTGTGTTTGGCACGCAGGTGAGGAGAGGAAGGCCTGCCGGACTCCTCGCTGTGAGGACTGTGCTCTGAAGTGTGCTGTTTGGTAATATAGAGCTCAAACGCTCACAGTGTGCTTGTTATCACTGCTAACATCACATGTGACTGAGAAGATGCTGCGTGTTTATGATACGTTAGCCATTCTCTGACTGATTAAGTGTTCTGTATATATGTGCTGATTCTTTCTGTGTAGTTGTTTGTACCGTGCATGTTTTTACAGAAATAATACATTTCAAATCATAGAATAGAATTGCAAATATTTAGTTAGGATTTCTTGGCCAAGGGATTTGAGTACACACTCATGTTTAAATTCATAATTGCTTATGTTCTATTAAAATACTGTTTAAGTGTACTAAAAAGCATTTATGTTCAAATAAAATGTACTTTAATAATCGGTCATCTATTTAAATATATTTCTAGTTACACATTTATTATGATGAAGTGGCAGTTCAACATACAGTAGTCAGCATTTGAAGTGGATCAAAAAAAAAGTCAACACAAATTGGTTTTAGTTTTTAGGACAACTTTGATAAAAGGTTTTGATCAACTTCAAATGTTGACTACTTCATTGGAAGTGTATAATCAGGATGGAGATGGATATTTATTTTGTTGAAATGTCATTGTTTTCTATGTGAATATATATAATACAATTAATTTATTTCTGTGACAAAGTTTTCAGCATCATTACTCCAGTTTTCAGTGTGACATGATTCTTCAGAAATCATTATAATATGATATGTATATATATATATATATATATATATATATGTAAATCTTATGTAACATTATAAATGTATTTACTATCACTTTTGGCCAAATATACTGCATTATTGTCAAATGAAAATTAAAGGTATCAGTTAAGAATCTCAATCTCAAACTTAAGAACAATATAAATTCAGTGCAAAAGAACTGTCAGCTCTATTTTTTTTAAGTGTACTCATTTTACTGACAGCACCATCACAGGCTGTTCTTGTCTTAGTTTTTATTCAAGATTTTGTCTTCTTAAAAACCTGCTCATACAGAAGTCTTCATCTCATGTGGCTTACAAAGAGCTTTTGAGGACTCATGCTGTGAGAGTTCAGATCCTCCACGGGTCAACAGAGATCTGTTTAGAAAGACTAACTTTCATGGGTTGTGTTCTTTACCTTGGAAACACACACACACAGCTGGCTGTCACATTGCTCCTTCATTATTGTTTGCCCGTGGCCGTGTGACCCTCCAGGCTTCATTTACGCTCAGGTGTTGAGTGCTCAGTCACAGCCTCAGAGCATAGATCTCCAGCTCTCTCAGTCACGCCACACACATCATAGACATATATATATTTATTTTATTATTAATAGTTTGTTCATTATGAAGAATAATTATTATTTTTATAAGAAGTAGTAATAAACAATAATAACATACGTTATTAATAATTAAATAGTAGTAGCATTAATAGTAGTGTATTACAATTACATTGTTTATTATTATTATTATTATTACATATACAAATGATAACAACAGTACATTTTAAAATATACTACTACTAATTAGTATTATTAGCATTAGCGGTGGTTTAGAAGTATTTTTGAAGCTGCTTATTGTTTCATTGAAGCTGTTTATTATTATTTATTGTCATATTAATTAATGTTAAAATTATTAGTATTAGTATTAGTAGAAGTAGGATCAATAGTAGTAATATATGAGTATTATTAATATTGATTGTATCAAAACTAATTGAAATTAAAATAATAGGACAATATATTGTATAATATATTGTTACTAATAAAGTAATAAATAGTAATAGTTGCAGTTGTTACAGTAAGTCACTTTTTATTTATATAAAATTATATATTGAATATGTGTAAAAAATGCAATTGTGTGCAACATTAATATTATGTTGGTGAAAGTGTCACTTGCTTTATAGAATACATGAATATATATTTATTGTTGTTTTTTCCTTTTCTTTTTTTCTTTTCTCACTGAAGTAGGTATCAGTTGCATTTTGTTATTGATTTTTTCTGCTTTTTCTTGCTATGTGTTGACCATGTGTCACACAGATCTGCAGATTGTAACGAAGCACTGCGAGAGACTGAAGCTCATCACATGCTGTTCACTCACACACACCTGCTGCTGCTCACGATCATCCTACACCTGCTGTCCAATTCACTCAACTTATGCACACTGAAATTAGTATCTCATCACGATAAAAATAAACATTAACTGTAAGAAGACTTAAAGTGGTCAGACATATCTGTTTAGAGAAAGACCTGAAAAAAAATTATGTTTTCAGATTATTCATGTTTAATGTAATTTGAACGAGCAAATATTTAAAACCTACTATAGGCTTTTTCATAGAAAATGACTATGTAATCTATTAACAATTAAGAAATTTTAGTATGCTGTTTTTTACAATCTTGAGATTTTCAAATAATAATTTGAACAAGGCGAACACAATTAATATATTCAAGAAAACACAAGACCCCTCATAAGTGCTCGGCATATAGGAAAAAAGAAATTGAATTAATTATTAACATAAACTAGCATTTATTTGAAAAAGACCTATTTTATAATAGTATGAAAGTTTTTGTCATCAAATCAATTCATTCTTGCTGAATGAATATTGATTTCTTTTGAGGAAAAAACGTTTTAAAGTTTTTCAAAAGAATTATGTCTTTTTAACAAATCAAGAGAAAATATGTGCATACGTGGAAAAACACAAGGGAAGTAAAGACTACTGACAAATGTTTGACAGAAAAAAAAAACTTTAATTTATTATTAAAATGACATAAATAAAACTCATAAAGAGTCCAACAAATACAAATAGATAGATATGTACAAATGATTTCTCTATAGGATGGATTGCAGGGTCACCGTTCAAACCGTTTTCAACATTTCAAACAAAAGTCCATCTCTCTCCAAAGCACACTGTTACTGTTACATACTGTAAAACCATGAAACTGGGCGTTAATTTCTATTTATTTACACACATATACATTTTAGTCAGTCAACAGCACAATTTGGTCTCATTAATCTTTTAGATAATATTATTAAGAACAATAAACACCATAATTGGCCCCATTCTTACGGTTTTTGCAAATATAGATACTCTATGATTAAGTGATTGTCTCTCGTCATTACTTCGTGCCACGACACCATACAGATACAGAATTAAGAAAATCAACTTGTTTCCTTTCACCCGGGCCTTCTGGTTGTCGAAACGATGAGAGGCTCTTCTGCCTTCCCTCTGAGAGCAGACTTCTGACCAGCGTTTGTAGGATCTTCACCTCAGATCAAGTCCTGAGAGACACAGTCTAATGGATCTCAGTAGCTCTGAGCCACAGGAGCCCAGGACGCTGTCAGCCTGGCGATGGAGTTCTCAAACTGAGCATCTCCAACACCAACCTCGCTCAGGCCGGGGTCGTACATAGAGGAGGGAGAGGACACGGGCAGAGAGGAAGTCAGCCCTGAGTAGGACACAGAGGAACCACGCAGGAACTGAGACGTCAGGCCGCCCGTGATGGACCCCGATGCTGAGCCGGAGGGGGTGAGAGTCGTCCCCGCGACAGACCACAGGCTTGGATACTGGCTGTAAGGCAGAAAACAATGGTTAGCCAGCGAGTCCACTTTAAAATCTTCGAGAGATCTTTGTTCAGATGTAGGAAGCACTGACCTGGTGTTGGAGGTGGTGTTGGTGGTGTGGGCCAGGGTGCCCATGCCGCTGGAGTTGGGTATCTGCAGGGCCGACCAGCTATCGTGAGAAGCGAGACTTCCTGAAGAGTTGTCCATGTAGTTATCTACAAAAACAACACAAGCAATAAATGCATGAATAAAAACATTTCTGGTCCAAGAAACCAAAAGGCGGTGTGAAGAACATTCTATAAATCTAAAGAAACGTTTTTCTTGTGAAGAACATTCAAAAAATCCAAAGAAACTTTTTTATGTGTGTGTGTGTGATAAACATTCTAAAAATCCAAAGAACATTTTTTTTCTTGGGTGTTAATAAACATTCTAGAAATCTAAAGAACCTTTTGTGAAAATGGAAAGTTTCTATGGATGTTTGAGTGTTTAATGGCCTGACAAAGGGTTAATTTGCTCTTACTGCTGGTAGTGCTGCGGTGGGGGTAATGGCTGGGATACGGAGCAGCTCTGTGGTTCCTCAGGCTGGAGTATCTCTCACAGTATGAGCCAGAGGAGTGAACGGGGGCCCCGTTGAACTGAGGAGGGCTGCTGCTGGGGCCCATAGGGCCATTACTGGGCAGGAACCAGCCACCAACTATTGGAGAAAGTCACATGCGTTAGATATGCAGCTTGAGACACTGTTTTTTATTTATTCATGAAGATCTGGTTTACTTACGTTGCGAGTATCCAGATTGCTGGTTGTCAGTGCTGTGGTCTGGTACTTCCTTGTGGTCACTTCTGTTAATGTGACAACAAATAAAGTTCAGTTTAATTAATCTTAATAAGTACATATACATTTTTAAATAAATTGCGTCAAGTAACTATACCTTTCTTTGGCATCTAGGAAGGCTTTAGCAAATGGGTTGTGCTTGATCTTCAGAGCTGTGATCTGAAAATTAATTAGAACAAATTAATATGGGAAAAATGTATTTATTGTATGATGCATCTCAGGTTTTATTTAACAAACACTCACCTCTTCATTCTGATAAGCTGTGACTGCAATAAACTGAGTCTCAGGAAAAGACTGACTGCTGATCATTTTCTGGATCCCACCGACTTTCACTATATGAATCCTGGGTTCGTATTTGTGCAAAGAGTTTAACATAATCTAAAACAAAAATAAAAAATCAGGCATGAAATACTGAATGTATACTGAATATAATTTAAATGAATTGCATTTGTGTTGCTTTTTATTTAGCTTATGTATTTTTCCTCTCTTGAGAACTAAAGAGTCTTTACCTGTCCTCCTCCATTGAGTTTATTGGAGAGTTTGACTTTGCTGAAGGAGACAGGCGCTTTCATCCAATGTGCGCCGAAGTTGGGCGAGTCTGGATGGATGTAGACACAGCTCGGGCTCTGTGGTTCAGGTTTTCCTCCCGGCACCCATTCACCGTTCACATATTTCCACCGATTATTATCGGCCGCCACGAAGTCCAGCAGGACCGAGTACATCGCGTTGGGGTCCAGGCCGGTGACACTGGCTCTGAGCACGGGAAACATTCGCCTACAAGACCACAGACATGTTTATTAACTAATTATCGGTTGACAAATTTGCACCACTAAATAAACCATCTTAACCTTAGCAACACTAAAAAAATCTCTAGAGATGACCGATGTCTGGAGAAATTTTACCGATTGTGCTGATTTTTTTTTTTTTTAGGATTTTTGAAGATTAGGAGCGTTCATAAAAAAAAACACACATTTTTTTCATTAAGCATTTTAGTGCGCCTCCTCAAACCTAAACTTACCTTCCAGTCTTCGTGACAATCATTTCATTGGTGAGCTCTTTAAATTTGCCCCATAACTCCGCGTCTTCTAGGGAAAGTTTAATATCCCGCTCCGACGCGTCGCCCTTCTCGCTGCCCTTCTGAAACTCGCTCTCCACGGCGCTCAGGAGGTGATCCAGGCGCTGGTCGGGACTCGAGGAAGACATAGTTCCGATGAAATCAATAGAAGTCCGAAATCACTAAATCCCGTTGGGTTGCGATGCTTTGACAGCGCGTCTCAATCTGCCCTTTAACGCGCCGGGGCCTTTTTAAAGGGCCGATATCCAGAGCTCCCGCTGTTATGGGGCGGGACCCGCTGCGCCAGACCAGGCCCATCGAGCCCTAATAGCGCCCGATAATATGTCGCCACAAAACGGAAAGTATTCTTGACATACATAGAGGCCCATTACAAAGCATTTGAAGGTCCAGAGTCAATGAAAAACGTTTGAGATATAGGCCTTTTATGAAAATAATAATAATAATAATAATTTACACTTTATTTTTAAGATGGCATATAATTTAATATTAATATTAAGGAACTACTGGTGTACTTGTTAGGGTAGGGTTACTTGCATGTAATTAATTGTGATTATAATAATAGGCCTACGTATGTAACGTGATTAACAAAGACCCCTTAAAATAAATAAAATCTATTTTGTACTTTGATTTTTGTTCTTCTGATTTCATTGGGCATGCTATTATATATTTTTTTTAATATAGCCTAGCCCATATCTCAACGTATTTTATTTAATTTTTTGTACATATAATTTTATGCATTACCTGCTGTGATGTTATTAGAATTATTTGGTATGGAAACATTTTCATCGGCGTGGCAGGAGAGTAGCCTAATCCAAACTTGTTTTTCTATTCGGGAAATCGTTTTTGAAACAAAAGAAGGAAGAGAGAGACAGCGTCTGCCTTTGAACTCAGTTGTATATTTGCGAATAATGCTAATCTTTTGTTGTCCCAGATACTCGTGTGAGAAAGCTGGTGTTTACTGGGACGCCCATTAGGACGCGACCATCGACTGAAGTGTGGATGATGGCCCGAAGCTGATATGTGTGAATTTCCTTAATCCAGCATGACTCCAGTCCAGCCAGAGAAATAATAAACACAGAATACATATTCATTTACAGCTGAAACATGTCACCTTCTTTCTTTCTTTATTATTATAGGCTATATAATTGCAGAAATAAGCATATTGTTGCTTCTTTTTTTAATATATGGCCTAGGCCTAGCCTTGAATATATAGTCAATAAATGTTTTATATTAGGTTACTTAATATTAGAAGTTTATACCAATGTGATATAAAACATCCATTTGCTTTTATTACAATATTTCAGTGTTTATAAAAATGTTTTCCAAGGATTATAAAATTAAATTCATTTATGGAGTATTCTTTATGGGAAAAAGGCATCTAATATTCTTATATATTTAACCTAATATCTTAATGCATTGGAAAAAATGGGCTAATGTCACTGTTATTATGCAACACGACAAAATGAAACCTTTATTTGCACAAATGTTGACCAGATTTTTAGGGAGAACTGTTTTGGGAGAAAGTGTTTTAAACAGCAATGCACCTGGAGATGATGATGGAGGATGTTGCTGTCGTCTGCGCTTCTCAGGGGCCGTAAATGCGAAGGGCTCTCACACCTTTCTGCTCAGATTCAGCTGATTCACAGAGAAACAAATAGCCTGTCATCAGACACATCAGCTCATGCTCCTGAGCTTCTGTTTCACACACACTCACAGACAGATATATGTGAATAAACGATCAGCTCACTCAGCCCTTGACTAATATATCATATGTTTGGGGTTATAAACACCAATTAGGATATTACATACAAACTGAAAACTAACATTTTGCAGATTTAAATTTTATTTCATCTTTGTAGGCAGGAAAGAAATGCTAATAATTGAATATCTGACCCCATTTTTCAGCTGCTTACACACTTTTTTAATCATTATTTAAAACGTTACACAAATCCAAGAATTGCACACAAGAAGTGCAAAATGCCTGACAAAATACATTTCAAAAGCAAACACCTTTGCCATAATTTTAATTCCTGTTAGATTTTTGTGTGTTTTGCTAGACGTGTTTTATAAAATTGAAAGCCGAGAATTATTGTGTGGATTTGGTGTGAGCTTCTGGTGTTTGAGTTTCAGAAATCGTGCGACAAGATTTAGATGTTACAACTAAAGAATTTTATTATTATTTGTATTTTTTTATTATTGTTATTATTTTGAGATGAATTTAGTATTATTTGCGGTGTCCGGTGTTGTGTGTGAGTGTGTGTGTGGTGCTGGAGGGGTTAAGAAGAGATGCTGTGTCTCTCTGGCATAAGGAGCCTCTCACCTCGGTGAGAAATATTACAGAGGCCTGGTGCTCCACAAAAGGACACTTATAAGAGAAGATGCATATTTTCCACACTTTGCCTAAATCAGTAAACAGGGCAGTCAGATGAGTCAGTGCCTGGAAAATAAAAGAGAGACACACATTTTGTCTGAACCAAAATAAGCAATAGTTAATATCTTAATATCTGTGGAAACATTCGAAATTCAAAACTGAAATATAAATATTAAATTATAAATGCCTTTACTGTCACTTTAATCTATCTTTGCTGAATGGAAGTATATTTCTTTTAAAATGAATTCTTACTGACCCCAAGATTTTGATTTAGTAGATTACATTATAGTGTACAGTACATACATGCAATCTTATATATATAGTTCATATAATAAAGACTACTTTTGACCTTTTTTGTTGTTATTTGATTATTTGTCATTGTTTATTTCATTGTATTATTTTATTTTCAATATTGTGTATCGCTGAACGTTGGAGTTATTTTATGAAAATTGATTTTTGTGGTTTTAGTTTGAGCTTTAATTTAAGTTTATAAATAAATAAAATGAACATTTCTAAATGCAATTATCTGATTGGTTAAATAATTTCACAAGTGTATTACGGCCAGGTTTGGTTTCAGTAGTACAGTAGTGATTGTATTGTAAGTGTGTTTTTAGCCGTGCAGGTCAGTGTGTGTGTGTGTGTGTGTGTGTGTGTGCTCCCCCGCTCTCAGACAGATGTGGATTGAGTCTTGAGATGCGTCTGTCACTGCTGCGTTGCCACTTCAAGTTCAGGAAATCTAAACTTTCCTCTCCTAATCACCCTGGCCTTTGAAAGGGATAAAAAAGGCTGGAGGGACAGTAATTGTTCCCCTCTCCCTCTCTCTCGCCCCCCCTTCACGCAATAGACGTCAGGCCTTTTGGATGCTAATGAGCGAGGGAAAGAAGACGGCTTTGCTTCAGAAGCCTCTGATGAACTTCATCCTGTAGGACGCAGAGAGGTGAGAGCTGAAGAAACACACAGACAACCGCGCTGGAGGACCATCATCGCATCAAATTACATGCTTGTTCAGTTTGACAATAGAAGATATTTGACAAACTCAGCTTGACACTCACTCTTAATGACAGTGATTCCAGATAATGTGCACAGACATGCCTTTCCTCAAATATTCATTTTTAAGACATACTCAGACTTCTAATGCTTCATATGGTCTTCCAAAACCAAAAAATACAGCTAATTACCCATTTAAACATTATTCTTTTTTAAAATTCTTGTTGGTCTGGACACAAACCAAAATAAAGAAACCAATAAGTAAATAAAACATTTTACACGATTGTTCAAAAGTTTGAAGTCAATAACGCTGCGTTTATTTGATGAAAATTACAGTAAAAAATATGAACTATTATTACAATTTAAGATAACCATTTCTATTTGAAGTTTAAATGTCGGTTTAAATGTTTTATTTAAAATGTAATTATTCCTCTGATCAAAGCTGCATTTTTCTAGCATCATTACATTTCTGATTATCATTCAGTGTTGAAATTGTGCTGCTTATATATTATTATATTATTAAAAGAACATATATATTTGTATATATTAGTTTGAAAATTAGATCCTCTTAACAAATATTAGTTTAATATGTCCTTTTACATAAAAGAGTTTCTATTGTATTATTATTGTTGTTGTTGGTATAGGATACGCTATTAACATACATTCATACAATCTTCTTACATAATATAATAAAATACACACCACTTCATTTATTTTTTTCTGTTATTATTTTATTGTTTGATGCTGATTTTCTCTCTGTCTAAAATGTCTAATAGAGCCTCGTCAACTCTCTCACACCATCACAGTAATTAATAATAAAAGGCAATCAAATTGTTATTTTCATAAGTTATATAATGAAGCAGGAATAACAATCGCTGAATGGTCGACTATATTTTGGGGAGCAGTTGTTTCTATGTCTAATATTAATACTAAGTGTGTGTGCATGGAAACGTGTGTGATCTCACTGCTGTGTGATCTGGTCTGAGCACACAGAGAGAGTGACAACACACTGATTTACAGCACAATCTGAGCTCAGGCTGCCCAGCAACACACACACACACACACTAGACCTGCTCACTCCTCACAGAAGATCTGTTTCAAACAAGCACTTTCATTTACACAACTGCCAGATAATACTTAGTTTAGGTGATATCTAATGGTTAATCTATCGTGTTGCCTCAAATAATTCAGATGTTGTCTCATTACCATAACGTGCTGAGATATTTTTGGTAGCCTAAATGCAAATCCATATAGAAAACGATGAGTACAGACAGTGCAGTGAATGCCCAGATATCCGTGTTTCTCAAATCACCTTCAGTCAAGCACAAAAAAGCTGTCTCTAGGACAGGACCCTTTCAAAAGGTACACCTTTGTGCCCTATTTACCTCTGAAGGGTGCATATCGATACCTTAAAAAGACATTCACGTATCTTAAGTGTACATGTTAGCAACTTAAAGTCCCAGGGACAGCTTCTGAACCTTTTTTTTCTGAGAGTGAAATAATTTTTTAATGGTCCTGTTATTAAAAACACGGGGGTTCACATCCCTTTAATGCATTTTGATTTTGCTTTCTATTTTGGGGAAGTGTTGTATCATATTCCTTTTTTTCTCATATTTTCATAAGTTTATAGGCAGAATGAAAATATTCATCGTTTGTGGTCAAACAAGTGAAGTTATGAGTGTGTGTGTGTGTGAATGAGAGAAAGAGAGAGAGAGAGGTTTCTTTAAGCACATTTTCTTTGTGAGTCTCACTGAGGTCAACACTCACCAGTGTGTGAAAAAGAAAAACATAATTAAAACATTCACTGCTGCACCAGTACACACACACACACACACACACACACACATTCTCATGGTGCACAACTGATTATATTAAGGTAAAATGTTGTAACATTTACTTCCTCTTTCTGTGATGGTTCCTGTATAAGACTGGCTTTGAATGCAAGTGATTTGAATGTCAGTGATGTTCTTCTTGAATGCACGTTGAAACAATGTGATTATAAATACAGTGTATGCAGAAACACATCAGCAGTGAATATGCATACGTTGTCAAGACAACTACGCACAAGAAAACAAAGCAAAAAACAAACAAACCAAAAACAAATCGAAATAAAATATAGCAGTATAAAACAAACAAAATAATTGTGATTAATCACATACAGAATAAAGTTTTTGTTTACTTAAAATATGTGTGTATATATTTATTATGTGTGTATATTTATATACATATATATATTTATGTGTGTGTGTTATGTTATGTTTATATATTAAATATATTTTATATTTCTATAATATAAAATATAAGAATATAAATATATAAACATTTAAATATTTTCAAAATATATGCTGTATGTGTGCATACATACATGACAATTATACACATATATTATGTAAACAAAACCTTTTATTTTCAATGTGATTAATCACAATTATATACACACAAACACACATACATAAAACTAAAATTGAAATAAAAAAATGGCAAAAGGCTATCACATTAGAACATTTTTTTACATTTTAAAAATAAAAATGTATTCATTATGGTAACTCTGTTTGACAACCTTTATTTTATCATGTTTTTGTTTTATTATTTGTTTTGAAATTAGCATCTAATTCTCACCAGTTAAAGCAAAGCAATCCTAAAGTCTGTACTTATTTAGTTGTTCAGACATCATCATTACATCAAGTAGGACTGATACTGTTGTTCAGCAGCTCAGTGCTTGACATGAAGGGCTCTGGGCCGACTCACAGACAGATCTCCTACAGTAGCTCTGTAGTTTATGAAGCCTGAGCTCGACGTGTCTGTCTGGGGCTCCGTGTAGGATCTGGGGGCCAGTGAACCATAAACCAGGGCAAACAAAGGGGGCAGGGCCCTTAGCAGGACTCTTTTTACTGCCTTCCCACGCCAGCAGCAGTGGCTCACTGGGAAGTGTTACCTGGCCGATGCTGGCTCACCCCCGTCCACCTCAGCCAGAGCTCGCCACGGCCCAGGTGTACAAACACCAAACACCACCACATCAAAGACACTCATTAAAGCACAATAGATACAGCCCGTAATCCTGCCTCCTTCAGCACAGCCGTGGGCCGGAGCGGACCGCCTCCTGAGGACACCTGAGCCGTCGCCCCCTGCAGGACCATCACAGCCAACCGCTCAGAAAATGAGCTGATGTGGCAGAGGCTCTTTCATTCAGTTCAGTGCTGTTACAGTCAGAATGAACTATATTGATCTACTATGTTCATTAAAATAGATGGACGGATAAAAAATAAACAAAATATAAAATAACACCTTTTCAAACTAAATAAAACATCACAACAATTAAGCTGCAGCAGCTAGGAGTTATGCCCTGTCAACAAAAATCAGTAATTTAACAAGAAAACTACAAAAATTTATGTTTTTTTAAACAAGAGAAACATTACAGCTAAACTCCAGTAACCTGGGGCCTGTTTCATAAAACAAGATTACCAAATAAGCCAGATTTATGTAAATTATTCAGATTTAGTGTCAGTTAATCTGATTCAAAATAAATCAGACTAACTGAAATAAGCCTGGCTTATTTGGTAAACTTGTTTTATGAAACAGGCCCCTGGTCAAAAACACTGTCAACAAAACAAAAACAGAACAAAACAAACAAATAAAAAAGTAGTTTAACATGATCTTTTTTTTTAACGAAACAAAATGAGGTGCGCCTGAGAGTAGTAACTTGTACAAAAACAACAATTTAAATAAAATGGCTACATTAACTCAAATGAAACACCACACACACACACA
Organism: Enteromius unitaeniatus; assembly: GCA_032359435.1. Lineage (NCBI taxonomy): Eukaryota > Metazoa > Chordata > Actinopteri > Cypriniformes > Cyprinidae > Enteromius > Enteromius unitaeniatus. Next base: position 239,387 of record JAUMHI010000021.1, read on the forward strand.
TAATTATATATATATATATATATATATCTGTGTGTAAAAAAGCTTTTTAAAAATCTTTTTAGTTATACACATAACTATACACACATACATAAATAGATAGATAGATAGATAGATAGCAGTTGCAATTGCTAACGATATTCATCTCCAGTGTATTTTCACACCTAAGTGTCTAAAATGAAAATATAGCGGATGAAGAGGATATACTTCATAAAAGATGAAATGTCAGCATGAGTCAGATGACTGAATGTGTCAGGAGCTTCATTGCATGTATGTGCGACTGTGTGTGTTTGTTTTGCTATACTTATGAGGACCAATTATTGAGAAGCAACCTGCGAGGACATTTTGTGTGGTCCTCACAAGAGAAATCAATTATTAAAAATTATAAATGAGGTTTATCATAAAATGTAAAAATGCAAAAAGGTTTCTATTATGAGTAGGGTTGGCATAGGGCGATAAAAATATTGTTAGGTCTGTATAAAAACAAAAGAAGTCCTCACGAATCATAGCAAAAAAGTGTGTGTGTGTGTGTGTGTGTGTGTGTGTGTGTGTGTTTTGGAGTCAACAGCACTTCAGTTACCTCAGATAACACAGACACACTAAACAATCATTTCTAAATTTTTTATATGCCTAGAAAAGGAAATAGTTGTTGGAAATAATCATGTTTGTTGAAGTAACTTTCTAGAGATCTGGAGGGATGCTGTAGTTTTCTCATCCGTCCTCCTGGGAACAGCGCACTGAGAACCGTGCCACGAGCTCCGCTGGCCGCTTTGATGAGGATGGCTCTTTTGTAGTTGGCGTGGAGATGTCTTGTTAGTCAGTAAAAGTGAGGGCTAAATGGCTCCATGACAGGAAGCTGTTTACACGAGGAGCTCGAGCCGCTTCAGACCCCATTGTCTCCTGGCCTCTCTCCTACTTCATTAGCATTTCCATAAGAAAGGGCCAGTAATTACCCCCTTTCTTCTGCCGTCCCTTCATCTTCGGCCACTCTCTGTCTCACTGCTCCTCTGTTTCTGGCCGCTCGACCCAAACATGACTCAAACAGTCAAAGTGTCAGGCTGGAGAAGGAAGTGATGTTTAGGAGTGTTCTGAGCATTTAACACACTGTAATCCCGAATAAGTTGGGAAAACTCAAAAAATTTGAGGTAATCAGTTACGTCAAATTTTTTAAGTTATAA
>JAUMHI010000021.1:240661-250728 GCA_032359435.1 Enteromius unitaeniatus
CTCCTCACTGGGGTTCCTACCATCCACAGAATGATCAAACACTTCCCTGAAACGGCGCAGAAACTCGCGGTGACTCAGGAAGGACATACCCTGTCCCTCCCACAGGGCAGTGGCCCAATCCAGAGCGCGGCCGGTCAGAAGAGAGCAGATCAGAGATACTTTACTGTCGTCATCGACGAAAATCCCCGGTTGTCGAGAGATGTACAGATCACACTGCATCAGGAATCCGCGGCACTTCCCGGGTGAGCCATCATACTTCTCCGGCAGTGAAATCCGTGCGGTGTGACTAGAACTGCTCATAGATGCTGAGGGGACGGTCGTGGCAGCCGCATCCATCCTAGGGGTGGCGGCTGGTAGTGCTGTCATGGCGGAGATGGCTGATGTCAATGACTGCATGGAGGTTTGCAGCGTGAGCAAAGATTGCTTCATATCCTCCACTGCGTGTGTGAGCTGACCCATTTGCATGTGATGAGCACTCTGAACGGAGCCCTAACGAGTAATCTCTCTCGTGATCTCGTGCATTGTTGCTGGATCTGTGTATGGCGAAGTCTTCTGTGATGTAGACTCAGGAGACGGTAGATCCATTTGCAACGCTTTATTCATGCACTCAAAGTCGTACAGGCGATTGTCATCGGGGGCAGACATAATCAAAACAGAGCAGACAAAGAGCAGTACCGTAAACAGGCGTGAGGTCAGGGTATCAGGCAGGAATCAGAATCAATGTCCAGGCAGAAGATCGGGGCAACAGGCAGAGAATCAAAAATCAGGTCCAGGCGGAAGTCGGGGTCACAGGCAAGAATCAGAGTCGGTATAAACAATCCAGTCAGTGAGAGAGAGAAATCCAATAGTAATCCAAACGCTCAGAAATGACAACGAGATCAAGACTTCGCAAGGAAGCGATCTCTGGCGGTTCCTTAAATACAAGAGTTAATGCAAAACACCTGGGGCGGAAATCCCCGCGGGTGTTCGGTGAAAGGCGGTCCGGGTCGGAACTAATACTCAGGTGAGGGTTCCCGCTGAGAGCGGTCAGACAGCGCCACAGAGGACCGCCCTGTAACACTGGCGTACACAACATGCTAATGCGCATCTATGAATCAAATCCGTTGAAGGATTGTTAGGCTGCATTAATTAGATCAGCTGGAACCAGGAACACTCCTTATAACACATAGTGTAATCGTTACATCGTAAAAAATTAATGGCATCTATGCAAATATTAGTCTGTCTCTCTCTTATTCTGTTTCTCAGTCTGTATCCTGATCAGATGCTGGATCAGCTTTGTGTTGAAGTCTACAGCCCTGATCGTCAACAGATCATGGTAATCACACACACACACACACACACACACACACATTCTTGCATTTGAGATTTACGGGGACTCTCCCTAGATGCAATGGAGTTTATACTGTACAAACTCTATGTGGTGTTGCCCTACACTGACCCTACAACTAAACCTACCCCTTACAGGAAACTGTGCCCTTTTTGTGCAGAATCCTAAGGTATAGTTCGGCGAACACACGTAGGAAAGAGACAACGTTATCGGAGAACGCAGCCCAAAGCAAAGTAAAGCACTCCATTAAAAACAATGAAAATAAAACTATATATATATATATATATATTTATTTATTTATTTATTTTTTTTGAGAGAGAAGACATGACGATAAATACTAAGGAATTTGTATGGTATATTTGTTATTTAATATGTAAATAAATAAATGAAACATTGATTAAAAATTGTTTTTAGTTTGTCATTAGAGAACATTCAACTTTGATGTTAGCTAGTTGTAAAAAGACTATGATATTGATCGACATTAATAATATTTTGGCTTATGTCTACATAAAATAAAATCATATTATATCTACATTTTAATGTCTGAACCACATCAAAAAAGCTTCTTTAGTGTTTTTCCCTGTTTTTCTCTTTTGGTGACTTTAAATCAGCTTTTATAAAGCTTTTATTGATTTCAGCTGGTTGGTTTGGTTGATAGCTCAGAATTCTTTATTGCAGAATGTTTTTAAAATACCTGTGGAAATGCCTAGGAATGTTTGGTTTGGGAAAAATGGGTGCCTTTAATCAGCTTGTCCTGCCTCATTACAAGTTAGTAAACTAATCTTGTGAATAGCTAATGTATCATCCCTGAAAAAAATTTGTATTTGCATAAACTATTGCTCACTAGCGTCCAGCATGCCAATTAATTATGTCCAAAACAACCAATATGTCATACAGGACAGAAAATTGTGTTTGTCAACCACTTCATGGCCTTTTTGGATATGTTTACTTCACAACCATACTGTTTACCATGGTGACTCATGATGATTGATGGTGATCATGGCTTTCCATCTGCGATCATTTATCATGGTAATAATCGGGATATCTGGACATCGCTCATGTACATACATAAACTCACATGGGGCTGATGGGTAATCGGTGCTGTTTTCTATCGTCCTCAATCCTTTGCTGACATGACAGGAAATTATAAAGTTTCAATTACTCTATAAAACAATCTTAGAGACATTATTTAGGCATGGACAGCGATGGATTGAGCTATGTCTGGGGATTTGGTGTAACATAAGCTTTATTTTTCCCATGCTGCCTCAGTAAATGAAGAAAATAGTAATAGCCCAGTTATTCCTCTGATTATTATTGTTTTCTCTTGCTTTTGAGATGTTGAACAGAGTTCAATTACCATCTTTTTCATTCACTGTATTAGTACTTATAAAGCTTTAAATTTAATAAGCCCTGCTGTCATAGATATCAGAACAGGGTCATTTTTAGCTCATTTGATCCCGCTTTCTTCTTTCTTTTCAGAAAAAAAGTTTGATTAATTAATTAAAATTAATCGCTGAAAGTCTGAAGCTCTGTAGATGAAATACAAATGGAGATAAATTAAACAAACTGTCTTTTGATTGCAAACTTATCTTGGCAAATCTAAGCACAGCTTGAGACATAGTTAGGATCTTTTCTGAAAGTCAAGAGGAGACACGTGTGAAAAGTAAATAATTTTTTTTTCCCAGGGAGTAGTTCAACCCAAAGTATAATTACAATACGGTAGTTTTCATTTGCAGCTTTAAATTTGGTGTGTCACAGAAAACCATTAGCTTTGACGGTGCACTTGAAGTGTGCTTCAAATCTGACTCTGTACTTGCTGATAATAATATATTAATGAAATAAAGGGACATTTTGAGACTGTAACGATCAGCTGGATGTGCCAGCCCAGCTCAGGGGATGGCACTCCAGCACCCAGCTAACTATGTATGTTTTGTGTCTGTTTTCATTCATGGACTCTTGTCACCGCCCTACTCATCTGTTGTCACGGTTCCCCATTGATGTCTCCGCCCCCTTTGTATGTTGCCATAGCCACTCATGTCATGTCTCCTTCCACTGACCTAGTTTGACTTGTATAAATACCACGGATGTCTTTGTGTAAACCGCTCGTCATTATGGATGTAACTTGTGGTTTCCCCCTTTGTCAAGCCGCCGTGTTCCCTGTGTTTCTGTGTATTGGATGTTCCGTTGCCAACCTACACTACTCTATCTGGATTACTCTTTTGCCTTTGTCTCGGAAATACCCGTTTGCTGTTGTCGACCCCGCCCATGTATAGACTGTTTATTAAACTGTTTTGCTTTTGAATCCGAACGTGTCTCTACCTCTGCTTCGCACCCATTCGTGACAGAGACATTACTGTTTTTTTAAAGGTTTTTCGTTTTATTAACTAATATTAAATAATTGTATCTCAATTTTTATTATGTTATTTATATTTTATTGGTTATTTGTGCATTCTGTTGACAAGCATGTAATGTAAAGCACTTGATTATTATTTAACTGTAATTAATTTTTTGCGGGGACACCAAATGTCTACCCAATTATAGAATCACCCATGTACACACTTGGGTTTTAAAGTAACACACACACACACACTCACTAAACCACAAATAACTAACCCAAGAGTCTCTTTTTGCTCACCCCTTAATCTCCAGCTGTCTAGGAGAAACAATTCAGACTTTAAAAAGATATTTTTCTCCTTCACTCATAGCTCATTCAAATATTTTCTCTTCCTGCTGAAGGCCTCCTGTTTATTTTACAGAGTGTTCATTTGGTGATGGTGGACTTGTGCCGTGACACCACACCGGCTCTCGAGACGTCCATGTGTTTGGGTTAGCAGTGAGGGAGCTGAGAGCTGGCCTGGAGCGCACCGGACTATAGGCTGGGCTACAGACACTGCATCCATTCAGGCCTGGATACACACACAGGATAGAGTCAGGATTGTTTTCCAGCTCTTGTGGCAATGCCAGGAATGCTGAGCGCTCTCTGGGAAAAAAGAAATGTTGATCCCTTCCTCACTCCAGCCCATTCCTTTCTCTCCCAAGATCCTCTTTCGCTTGCGAGGGACAGATTATTGGTGTCAGAAGTTATAGGTGCTTCAGCATACCTCAGCTTTTCTTTCCTACTGAGTTTTAGCTAACGGTCCAAACAGAGCTCCAGTATGTCCCGCTCCTAAGCAGCATGCCTGGCACAAACCTACACTTAGGAATGTTCCGTTGAAACAGCTTCAGTTCTGGGATCACAACGGAGTCTCCCACAACCCAAACGAATCGCTTGCCAGTGTTTACTTTCCTTACCTGGAAGATATTGGGAGAGAAATATGTGTTTCAAGCTATGCTGCTCAAAGAAAAAAGATGACTAAAGGGGTGAAAATTCTTCACACATTTAATGCATGATCATGGCAATTTTTTTTTACTTCAGTTTGCTTTGTGTTCATCTAGGTACGAATTGCGGCAGGTCAGATTTCAAATGAAAATAGCATACCCCCTATATCAAAACCAACCCTAAACCTACCTGATAGTGCTAATTAATGTAAAAGTGATGCTAATGCCACCTTGCTATATTAACTACTTTATATGTGGGTTTAAGCTGTTTTTTATAAGCATGAGGCCATGCTGTCCATATTATAGCTCTGAAATTGCTCTTGTGAGTTACACATGACCTGCTCTTATCATCTTATCGTGGTTGTACCTCTCTATTAGAGTTACTGGATCTTAGCCCTGCACTCAACACTACAGATCAAAACATTCTGTTGAATTGAGTACAAATCTTTGTCGGCAGTAGTGGAAGTGCCTTAGCATGGTATGAATCTACTTATAGTTATCTGAGCGCCATCAGTTCGTGGCAGTGAATGAAGAGGTGTCATATCAATCACAAGTGCCATATGGAATACCTCAAGGCTCAATACCAACAGAACTGGCCCCCCGACTAAGCCAGGCTTTTTTCTCTCCATTGTGCTGCATTTTGGTTCTTTGCTGCTGTCGCTTTTGGCTTGCTTAGCTGAAAACAATTTCCAGCGATCAACTTGACTGATTCTGTTCAAATTTAACTGAACTGGATGATGACATCAACATCATTGACTTCAAAGAGGAACTTCCATTTATTGAAAATTGAGTGTTTAACATTTTACTTTTGCATTATTTACATACTGTTTTCCTATTGGATACTGTAAAGCTGCTTTGACACAACCTGTATCATTAAAGGTGATTTGACTTCATTTCATTGAGTTACTATGTCTTAGTTTTTAAATGAATTTAATTATTGCAGAAATTATAGCTTACATTAGACAGTATGGTTTGGTGAGGAAGGGATTCCTTCATCATACCTTAAGTGATCTTTCACAAGTCAACACGTTTTTTTTAATATAATAATAATAGATGTGAAGAATTCTACAGGCAGTAAAAATGCAGACCTCCAGCTACCATATGACTGACCTTTTCTACCTTCTTTCCAGGGTAAAGGTCACCTTTGGAGAGCTTGGACTTGATACGGAAAACCTTCATGGGTAAATGGGAAAGCATTCCCAATCACAGTAAGTGGCTGAATTTGCATCTTGATTGGGTTGTACAATTTAAGTAAACGATATACTAGTAATATGTATCTTTAAGGTAGTAATATGTATTCTTATGGTGGTAGTAATATGTACTCTTATGGTACTATTGTGAACTGTTTAGGGGTACAGAAGATACAAAGGTGTCACTTTGAGGGTACTTCAGTGACAATTGACAGCATTTTGTTCTGGTACAACATTTTGTTCCGAGAGTAGTCAGGTGCTAGCAAATACTGAATGCCTGTGTAGAGATTGGAATAGTGATGTAATATGAGATCAATTCTGGAGGTATAAACACTCAGGCTAATTGAACGCTTTGGTTATGGCAAGAAAAGCTGTTTTGGTAGAGTGAGAGATTTGATCATTCACATCCTCATTCACAGTTGTCAGCGGGTCATTACTGGCAAGAACATTCTAAGTTTGGTTAAATACAGTACATTGTGCTCCAGAGATTAAGCCACAGACAGAGGAAGACAACAAGCCAGGACATTCTGATGCTAGAATGAGGTTCTGCAGGCATCTGACGGCACACCACTATTAAATCATTATGAAATAGAGTTAAGAACATAATGGAATACACTTTGTTTCAAGCAGACTGTCAGTGATGGTGTGGATGGCAAAAAAAGTTGAGGAAGATTGTAAGTGAATAATTATTAGACACTTCATCCACTGAAACTTGAAATGCATTTATTTTAGAAACATTAACCTTCAAGAGAATGTGTGAAAAGGTCCTTGCTTCTTTCTTGTGAAGCTTAAATCAGCAGCTTTCAGCTTACCAGCCATAAGCTGTAGCCACACTGACTATCCTCCAGACTAAAAGACGGAAAATGTGTCTGAATATGTCTTCTTCTATGGTCAGTTGTTGTTGTTTTTCCCAAAGCAAAGCAACAGGCTGAAGAGAATTTTGCAAGCTGGAATGTGTTGGCCAAGCATTTGAATCTGTGTTTGTGTTTCTGACTCATACATACATTTATACTTTAGAGATTATATATATATATATATATATATATATATTTGGTGCTTGTCGTGAGTGAATGTCCCTTTCTTCTTTTCCAGGTTGGGGTGAAGAGTGCTCCGTGTGTCCTCTGAGGCCCGGGCTCGTCGCTCACGACGTTTCATCTGAAAATCAAACAAAGGTAAGTCATGCATCAAAGTGTAATGGAGACGTTGTTCATACTTCCGTGTTTGTGTGTCTCTTTTATATTGGTCCGGCTGTGAGCGATTGGCCCGGGCTGACGAGTTCCAGGTGGAAGTCTTTCGTTGCCACAATATATATATATATATATATATAGGCCTAAAGACAACATGTTCAATTAATTCTTAAGTAACAGACTCTCTTCTGAAAAAATAAGTGCAATTTTAGTGTAATTACAATCTTAAAAGGATATACAGTAAAAAACTAAACAAACAAAAAACCCAACAAATAATAAACTTAAACAACTTAAGTGTAATTTAAAAGAAAGACAGCTTTATGGCTGTTTCTTAAAAAAAATTTTAGTTTGTAATAATGTTAAATTAAAAGTTTCAATTTAAAGTTGAAATCATTATGTTTTAATAACCATTTATCATGCTTTGAGGCAGTACATTTATATGTTAATTAACATATTGCTAATCAATTGACTAACATAGGCCAGCACCTAGCTTTGTTGTGTGTGTGTGTGTGTGTTGGAATGTCATTATAAAAGGTTTATTTTAGTTTACCATAAATGCTTGTCAGTGCATTCTGCAAAAACTTTAAACATATTTTAAAGACATCAAAAATAATTATGAAAATACATTTAAAGGTATAACTAAATCCTACTTAAGTACAGCATAATGTTTAGCTAATTGCATTGACTATAAATTTACTATATTAATATTAACTATAATTTTTTTTTATTTATCGCAGTTAACACACAAAGTGTTGATAATATTACATATAATTTGCCCTTAAGCATCCACAAGTGTTGTTTCAAATTTACATTTTTCTTGTTCTAGTTTTTTTCTACATTAAAGAATGATGATCACCTTTTAATGTAACAAAAACATCCTATACAGTGTGTATTGTGCTGGGTTAAAATACTAGATAAAAGCAAATGTGGAAGAGCACATAGACACATAGCGGCTGTCCAGAGTCCACATTTAAACCTTGAGACGTGCATCATAATATCAAAGTGTGCTTTGAGAACACTCTCATTACAGATGTGATCAAAACCAACATTTAACTTCACTTTATGATGCGTCTGTGTGCCAACAGGGTAAAAGAGAGGAAGAGAAAAAAAGAGATGTGTGCTTTCAAACTGACCAAAAGAATAACACTAAACCAGCGGTGAAGTCTCGATGTGGGCTTTGCGCCATGCTCTGATTACTGTGATCTTTCATGAAAATAGATCTTTGTTCTACTGCATCTCTTCATATAGTATATGTGTGTGTTACGAGGGCTTCTCTAATCTATGTTCCACCTCATCAAAACATTGCAGAATAAATCACAACCTGGTGGCCACAAAAATGACTCAAACAGCTGTTTATTTTCATTTCTATGTTTACTCTGGATGAAGTGCATATTTTGAAATGTTTTGTTTGACCCATTATAAAATTTCCATTGGTAGGATATGAATGATTTGCAGTTTCTATGAATACAGTCCCTGTTTTATAGTCCTAAGTATAAAAGTGCTTTGGCAGACATTGAAGACCGACATCTTTGGATTTTTATTAGATGTAAGCAATTCATCATTTCATGCAGTTAAAACGTTTTGGGGTCATTTGCAAGTGAGGATGAAATGAAAAGTATCAAATGATGAAAATTTGGGAGCAATCGACACATCATGGCTTCACTTTTCAAGTCTCTGTTAAGTGTCGTAAAGGATATAGCAAAAAGGTGTTTTTCATCTCCAGAAAGGAGATAACACGCATAACATTTACCATTAAAGATAACATTAATCACGGACAAAGGGAAAACTAAACAGACAGAGTATATATACACAGACATAATGATCAGAACAGAAAACAGCTGGGGAACACAGAGGGAGACTAATTAACTAATAATCACAGTAATGGCAGGAACTACTAAATAAGGGCAAATGTAGACACGTTGGAAAAAAACCAAAGCACACCACACAGAATATGTAACTGTCACCAGCAGGAAGCGAGGGAGACGTACGGATTCAACTGTGAGCTGTTTATTAAAAAGATACTGAGCAAAGACAGACATACTGGGGCATATTACCGGCAATCGTCAACATCGGAGGCAGAGCAAGAGAGTGGTCAAAGTCTGTGCGAGAGTCGACAACAATAAATACAAATAGACAATAAAAATACGGAAACATGGGTGGAAATACTAACAGAAAGACAGTGCAATGAACCATGAAGACATACAAACACATCCAGGGTTTTATACACATAGAACTAGGTCAGTGGGTGGAGACTAGCAATGAATAGCTATAGCAACATACAAGGGGGCGGAGACATGAATGGGAAACCGTGACAACATATGAGATGGGCGGTGACAAGAGTTCATTGAAAGGAGTCCATGAATGAAAACAGACACAAAACATACACACAGTTCACGGAGAGCTGGAGTGCCATCCAGAGCTGGGCTGGCACATCCAGCTGATCGTTACAGTAACACTCTCGTGCAGCACACCTGCTCTTAACCAACGCAGTCTCACGACCAATTCATACGTATTCGTACGAAGTCCCAAATTCGTGCCAATTTGTACTAATTTGTACGACGTACTAATTTGTATGACCTCACTTGTACAATTTTGTACGATTTGTCTAAAACCCCGTGATGGGTGGGTTTAGCCACCTCGTAAAATATGTACGAATTGCCGTGAGATCAGGTTGCATTTAACGCATATCAAAATCGGTGCGTATTATCACACACCATTTTGTTGAGCTTATGAATGCAATGGCCAATCCGAGGCATTCAGATGAATCGTCGCTGAAACTAAGTTCTTACAAAAAAAACTCTTAGAAATTCTTTCATCATAAACAAATTGCAGATGTTTTTTTTTTCATTTGCGTATGAATAATTAATGTAATTAATGTATTAGTAAATCTAAAAGAATGTTAAAACAACTCACAAACTCGTTCTATAAACTCTTTTCTAAAGACTGCTTAAGCAGTGAATTTAAATGCAAAAAAGTCAAGTCAAGTCACTTTTATTTATATAGCGCTTTTAACAATACAGATTGTAGCAAAGCACTGAACATTAT
>JAUMHI010000021.1:253707-264289 GCA_032359435.1 Enteromius unitaeniatus
TGCCGGACCTGGGACTTGAACCCACAACCTTTGGGTTACAAGCCCAACTCCCTATCCATTAGGCCACAACTGCCCCAGCACTTTCAAATTTGCCAAAAAACTCTATTTTCTGTTTAAAGGAAGAGCAAAACATTAGTCATGTCATTGGCCAGTCACTTCTATACCATTTTTAACTCAGATCACTGTTCTCTTTAACGAAGGCAGAAATGATTCAGCCTGTTTTAATTTAAAGCAGTGACACAGATTTACGGCTTTTATTACCTGCAGAAAGCATCTCATTTACTTTTTAAAAAATACCTTAGAGATCTATCTTCTCATGTTCAAAGGGCTCATAATCTGTACTTATGACCCAACAATAAATTTAACAAGAGCTTATTACCCTCAAGCAACATACTGACACCCTTCATCTTCGGTTTCACACTGCAGTCCACTGTAACAGTTTAACCTAACAAAGAAGTGGAAGCACCTCTGCTGTAAATCACTTCTCACACTAAACACTCTGTGTAATTTCATATTTCATGAAGAATTATTAGTCAGCTGCTGTCAGAACAAACCAAAACTGCAATGCAATCATTTTAACAAACCTGAACACATTAAACTTTCTTGCAGTTCTCATCCTATAATATATTTTATATATTTTTTACTTAATTATACATTTTTGGCAAATGTCTGTAATCTAAATTGCTACAATTATATAAAATAATTGTAAACATCATTTTACTGTATGAAAAGTTCACTGTATGACAACAATCTCACGTTTATTTATATTCCAAAATAATTTTTAAATAAAACACCTAAGCCTAAGACTAAGCTAATTACTATTGGCCTTGTTTTAGACCGGATTTAATGCAGAATGTAACTGTTTGCATTATTGAAACCCTATTTTCCTGTTTAACAATTAAATCTGTATTGTATGAATTATTATACAAATAAAGGTTAAAAAAGTATTAACTGCATGGCTTTTGCACCAATATACTCTTAACTGGTTGCTTATTAAAAGTAATTACAGTTGTACATTTTAGGGATGGGGTGCTTTAATGGATCTAAAATATTGTAGAATAGGGCATTAATATGTGCTTTATAAGTAGCCAATATGCTAGTAAAATGCATGCTAATAGGCAACTAGTCGATAGTGAGAATTGGTTCTTAAACTGTAACTGTAAAAATGTTTTTTGATCGGGTTAAAAAAATAATTAAAAATACCGCAAACTAACACAATAAAACACATGAAAACATAATAATAATAATAATAAATTGAGTTTTCTGTTTTTGCAAATAAAATCTTCATATACAGTTCTAATTTGTTTAAAAATAAAGTGTAATTAAATCAAAGGAAACTGAAGGAATACCTAAGAAAAGTGTAGCATAAGGAGAGTTAAACCAGGGTGGTGGCTCAGTGCTCTTTATTTTCATGGGATTTTTGGAGCAAAAAGCGTCCCAGCTGTTTTTAGCGCAGTGGCCGGGTGAGGTCAATGGGTTTGTGTAGCCTAAAAGAGAGCGAGGGGGTGAAATATCGGAAATTGAGCTCACGAAAAGAATGTTTGCCATTTTATTCTCACAATCCCTGCTCAATTCCTTTCATTTCATAAACTATACCACAGTGTGTGTGTGTGTGTGATGTCTTTCCAGATGTTGTGGACACTCTCACTGTTTGTTAGAGACCACACACTGAGACGACACAAGAAAGGAAGGAGAACTCAACAGACTAAACGGCGAGATGATTGTGAACATCACATTAAACAGCTTGCTGTGGTCCAGTAGCTTTGAACTTCTGCTCACACCGCTCAAACATTCTCTGGTGCGCTAAGAACCAGCTGAACTCCCAGCAAGCAACTGAGGATTCCTTTGCACTATAACTCAGAAGAACAGGCTTAAAATAAGAAATCTGTCCAAAAGATAAGAGCTTTAGGCTCATGCTGGAAGAAAATGAGAACTTCAGAAGATGAGTAGATTTTTGACTAATTGCAAGGTCTGTTGTATCCGTTCTTAATAAGATGTTTAGGAAATAGGGGGTCAGATTCATTGCAGCTCCAGGCAATTCAGAAAATGTTGTTAAACTCCTGCTGACAGTTTTATTTCCAAACAAATGCAGACCCTCTTATGTGGAGTTTTGTAGATGGTTCAATTGAAATTCAAAATAGTCAACTCAAATCATTCAAAAGTTAATTTTTGTTCATCCTGATCCATCGGACTGATCCAGTCATCAAGTTCAAGTCCCTGCTCTGGCCATAGCAACAGCTCACATAAAAAGAATACAGGAAAAAAAAGGTCACAAAAGCTATGGTATAACTTCAGAGGAGGAAGAATTAGGGTTGCCAAGTCTGTGGTTTTCCTGCACTTTTTAAACGGTTGTCACAGGTTGATATTTTTATACTGTGGTTTGAAGGTTTGACATATTAGACAAATTAGATTTAAACGTAAGGATTTTTGAGCTACTAACAGGGATAGATGTAGCATGGGAAAGCTTATTCTCCCAGTCTTGTGCATGATGTGTTTATGCTGTATATAAATAAACCTGTAACTGCTGGTCTAGGGTCAGTGTACTCTTCCCAAAACCAGAACTTATTATACTGTATGTGAGAAAGGAAAGCCTGGGAAAGGGCACAAGATGGCTGCCACCCCTGAGCCACTACGCAAGATGGCTGCCGTTCCTGAACCACAGCCAAAGATGGCTGCCACTCCAAAGCCATGATGCAACTCGTTACCTAGAGCCCCACCAAATCTCCGCTGACCAGCCAGAGCCACAGCCTAAGGTAGCTGCCAACCCTGAGCCAGTACACAAGAGGGCCACCAGCCCAGAGCCACAGAATCAGCACAAGGTGGCCTCTACTCCAAAGACCCAGCCACAGACCAAGATGGCTGCTACCTCAGAGCCTCGACCCACAACGTTTACTAATTTCTAGAAATCCTACACAAACAACGTCTATCTCAACATGTAACACAACCATTCAACCATATAATGTGTGAGTTTCATGAACTTACCATTGTTTGTTTCGATGCTCTTTCCATATTTCTGGGGGTACATATGAGCGTAGATCTGGATTTTTCAACTTCCGGAAGCATGATGAAGTTTGAAATGCCCAGGGTAACTTCCGATTGGTCAGATTCCATGGTGTCGCTATTGTGATAGATCACTCTGAGCTTTTGGATCCATTTGCAGAGCTTTAATGGAAGAATCGTCAGAACAGGCAAAGATCGGTACACAGGGTAACAGTAGTATAATAGACAAGGCAGATAATCAGAGTCGTAGAACAGGCAGATAAAGTCAGGGCAGGCAGCAGTAATCAGAAATCCAGGTACAGGCAAAATGGTCAGGGCAGGCAGCGAGAATCAGAGATAAACTCCAGTGAAGGTTCCCGCTGCTGGGTTCCGGAGAGGGCCACAGAGACGTGACTGGTGACAGCTATTTGTGATGTAGACTAATATCCACTAATTGGCTGGGAGAAATACATGTGCTTCCACAAGCTCATGGAGAGCCATTTAGGTTAAAACAAGGTTAAAACCTCTTGATGATGGATATGATTCTTAAAAACACAGATTTTGACTTATCAAGATGTTACAGGAGTGGTGTGGATTATTGTGATTTTTATCAGCTGTTTGGATTCTTATTCTGATGGCACCCATTCACTGCAGAGGATCCTTGCTGAACACGTGATGTAAATGTCAAAATTTCTCCAAATCTGATGAAGAAACCAAGTTATATACTTCATGGACGGCCTGAGGGTGGATATTTTCATAACACTTTAATCTTTGGGTGAACTCTTCTTTTAAGATTAAAAGATTACAGTCAGTTTGTATATTCATGTATATTTGTATATTTAAAATATACTGAAAGTATACTAAAGCGTAAGAAAGCAATGTTCACTTGATATTAAGTTTTGGCAATCTGCTGTTTTTGTTTGTAACAGACTTGATAACCCTGCTTGGATTATAACATTTTTCAAGGTTTAACATTTCAGTCCTAATTCTCTGTAAATATATGGAACAGACTAACCAGCACATTTCTCTAAATTTCTCCTTTTGTGGTTTTTGGAATGACATGAAGGTGAATAAACAATGAAAGGGTTTTAATTATAGAGAAAGTCTTCTTTTAACGAGTAAAAAGCCCAGAGAATATGACATAGAATACAATGTAGTGGGCAAAAGTTTCAAAGAACTTTTAATGACAGAACAGATGTAGAATCCAAATCTCTGAAGTCAGGGGGAAAAAAGCTCTTGGAGTGATCAAGGAAGGTTTAAGACAAATTTCTAAGACACTGATTGATGACAGATTGTGGTTCATTTGTTTTATTCTACATTAAAGAGCGCAGAAAAGCCTTATTCCATAAAGCTCATTATCTGTAAACTCAACCAGTGACTTCATTTCTCTGCACGTGGCATTGGGCTTATAGAAATACAAGCGGTAAACCAAGCTTGTGTAAAACAGTACATTTTACTGTTCTCATAGCCAGTTCACCCCAGCAGAGAGAGTGTGTGTGTGTGTGTGTGTGTGTGTTGAATATACTGGGTGGATCCAGAGATTAGGAAATGCAACAATGAAGACTGCTACTTGAGTAGGGGGTGTGACCATGTGTGACCTCAGTTCAGAGTCTTTAATTTACTTCTTGATTATAGTCTCTTTCTGTCTTTGGATGTAGATGAGTGCACATGTAGGTCTATATGCGTAAGGAATGGGTATTCATCTTCTCCTGCTTGCCTCATTGAAAGTGAAATTGCATTTTTTGTCTGTTTATGTATAGCATCTATGTGATTTAGCAGTAAACAATAGGGTTCGTTAAGCATCTGTGACTCAACAAAGTGCGTAGATAACGGCTCTGTTCCAAAACCTAATGAACTGCCTTGCTGTCTACTGCCTACATAGACATCTACCTCATAAGTGACTGATTTTTTAAAGGCTTTACGTAGTCAGAAATTATGAATACAGAATATAAGAAGTTTTCATTAGGAAAAATAAAAAGCTGTCATCCATGTTTAAATGTTAGAATTTAAAGTGCCCCTATTATGGATTATGAAATGTTCATATTTTGGTTTTGGGTGTCCCCAACAACAGATTGATATGCATGCAATGTAAAAAAAATTACATTGTCTTAAAATATGCATTTATTTTTACCTCACTTCATCAAAGACTCCAAAATATTCACTCTGCAATTCATTCTTCTAAACCCCTCCTGTCACGGTCCGTGGGAAGCAAGGAGGCAAATTTGAGAATCAAGCAATAATAATCCTTTTAATAATCCACAGGAACTTGAAACACACAGGTAGAGTCTCACATGATCGGACAACAGGAACTAAACTGAACGTAGCTTATAAAGGGTAGACAATGGCATTAATTAATACTTCACACCTAATAGATCATTATAAGAAACTGGGTCACACTGAGCACATGGTTAAATGACAACAAACAGTGCAGTTGTGTTACCGTTCGCCCCCTTCCCGGAAGCCGTGTCCTTGCGGCGTAAACAAAACACAGGATACGAAAGTCAAAGTCAGGGGGAGGTTCAGGAGGTGGTCGGGCAGCCGGGAGGAGAACTATGAACAGGGTCCAGGGTGATGACGACGGAGGGAGGAGCCAGGGAGGACACAGGAGGAATCCGGAGCAGGAGAATTCTGATGGGACCCAGAACTCAGCCATAACGTAGATTCGCTGGTGAGCCTGAAGCGGAGATGGAGAGCCGAGGATCAAGGGCGCCAACGAGGATCCAGAGGGCCGAGGCGGAACAGATGGCACCGGCGACTGACCGGAGACGGAGACGAGATTCTGAGGCCAGAGGTGGAGCTGAGGGATCCTCCAGCCATGACGCCATTGGCAGCTGGCAGACCCGTGGCAAGACCACCACACTGATGATGGGCTGAGGGTGAATAGCAGGGCTGGCAGAAGACAGCGGTGGCATGGGCATGACTGGGTGGGCAGGTAGGTTTTTTCCAAAAAATGGGAGGGCAACATGTTAACATTTAATTTTCATGTCAACATGAAATGCCTTGAGATTTGAGAATGTCTCATTTCAATCATTTACAGTCGACTCTTTCTTTTAAAAGACAGTAACTTTGTACATGGTGCACTTTCAGATTTAAAACTTTGTTGCTTTTCAGTTATTTAGAACAATGAAAAATATTAAACAAGAATGTCGAGATGGGTAGCATGGGTTGGTCGATTGGCTAACAGAGTCCAAAGGGGCAAAACAGAGAATAATCCACAGGCAAGGCAAGGTTGATGGGAAAATGCTTTGTTCGAGAGGAAACAAACCTTAATAAATATTGCTGCTCTGTGATAGCCTGGGTCTCTATAGAAAATATTTGTAAGAATTGTGAATTTCAGTGAGTCTCAAACACTGGGTAAGGACCGTTTGTTTCAAAATACGTAGATGGAAATAATTGTGTAGAAATACTTAGCAATACTCAGATTGCTGGAACAAATGTAAATCTGCCATTGTATTGTGAAAAAAAATTGATAAATGTTTGTTGATAAAAAAAACGGCAATGTTCAATATTTGCCTCTACTGTATGTGTCATGTTTGCATATAACAAATCATTAACAGCAGATGGATTTTTATTGCTGGTTAAAGAGCTCATTAGTCATTTCAGGCCAACAACAAAGGATCCGTGTGTTGAATTTGGCAGCTTATTCCAGGATGCTTGATACTAGAACGTGTGCCCCATGAAGGGGGAGAAAAATAGTGGACAATAAAGTACAGTGTTATAGCATAATAAGATTTCTCAAGCACCCATTCATTATATTTGCACTTACAGTATAAATGCCTCATTAAGCTATGTTATAAGAAACATTTTGGTGAGAAGTAGTATTGAATTTGAAAACTGCTATTTTCCGTTTTTCTTTCCCACTGACACCATAACATTCAAAAATGTGATGTGAGCTTTATTAAAAGAGTGAAATCATAATTGTTTATTCAGTTATTCAAACAGCAAGAAGATGAATTAGAAGCATATACTGTACAGTGAAACAAATAAATAAATTATTATACAGTAGATTTGATTTTAATAAAGCATATATTTTCCCTAAGACTAAAATTATATTAAACATTAAAACATTTTTATTTTTCAGTTTACAAGACCATCAATATATGGTATTGAACTGTAAACAAAAATCAAAACTGAAAAAAACTTTTCCCCCTATGGGAAACAGACTAAACAAATCAGGCTTAAGAAACCATTATTTGAATAAATATATAACAGTATACAGTAAACATACATAATATAGTTACTGAATACGAAATAGTATAGAATTGGCAGCCTGTTTATAATGTAAAAAACAGTAAGTATTGCTCCATGTGACTTAAATCAAAATTAGTTTTAAAGATCAAATGGAAATGGAACACAAATATGGACTAAAAAAAGTATTACTTTTTAAAAAAACATTCCTGATTTCAGAGCTAGGCAGAGAAAGTAAGATTTGAGCACCGTTACAGACAGTGGTTTTGTTAAGTGTGTTAATCTCGGACCATCAGGAATCTTTTGTTTCTGTCTGTATTCATGTATTTGTCTGTATTTGTGTTTGGGTTTCAAAGAGGCTTTAATATAGCACTTGCCAGTATAACAGTGTGTTTGTCCGTCTGGTCACCTCCTCCTCCTCGTCTGGATCTCTGCGTTTCACTTAAGTCCACCACCCAAACACAGAGTGTACACTATTTGTTGTTTTTTTACCTTGTCTCATTTTCTAATTTTCCTCCCACACAGTTTAACCGGAGCTCCCAGTGAGGGTGGAACCTGCAAGGTATCCAGTAGAAGCGCAGCCGAGAAGTTTAATGAGAAAAACAGGTGGGAGCTTTGAGAAAATCACAGTGGCCTTGCATTAAAGATGACTGTGGAGGCCAAACAATAGTGGCTTTGTGAGTCTCCTCCTCTCCTTTTCCCCCAAGGTTTCTAATCCCAAACCTCCACACAACTCCACATTAAATTTCAGTGGATGTCAGTGCAGGGATGGGTACCTCCATTGCATCATGGGACACTAGGTTCAGTCCATAACACTTTATTTTAATTTTTTTTTTTAAACTAGTTGCTTTTTAGCATGCATAGCAGTTTTAACAATTTATTAGTACCAGTTAGCACATATTAATGCCTTATTCTACATAACCTTATTCTACATCCCTAATCCTACCCAAAACCTAAACCTAACAACTACCTTACAGCAAATTGGGAATTTAGTTAGGAGAGATTAAGTGTTCTCTATTTTAGTGTTACTGTTCAGTCAAATTAAAGAGTGCTGACAGAGCCACTGACGTTTAAGGAAAAGTTCACCTATCATTATTTACTCACCCTCATGCTACCTTTTTCCCTTTTCCCTTTCCCTTTTTACCTTTTTCCACCTTCCATGGAACACAAAACAACACCTTTTAAAAAATATTTAAAACAAATCCATGTAATAAAGTCTCTAAAATGTAAAAAAATCACTAAAAACGCATTGAAAAAGTAGTCCATATGCATTCCAATTCATTTAAAGCCATGCCATAGCTTTTAATTCATTTGAAACAGAAGCCATTTGTCATCAATGCCATTAACTTTTTCCCGGTCATTGACAGAAACCTTCCAGCTTTTCATGATTTCACTGTTATTACAGAGGTACTTTAACACCTTTTGATAAAGCACTGAACGTCTGGAATCAAACACAGCTGAAGAGGGATGGGGTAGTTTAGAGGAGCAAGTCATACAACTTTGGAAAGACATGAGGATGAGAATTGATGACATTTTGACTGAATTATTCCTTTAGTCTCCTGCAGGGTAGTCTGAAAATCACAGTTTATATCGAGACTGGAAAGCATTGGAAAAGTGCTGAATGTCACAGTGTATCACTATATGGCCTCTTTATCAGGAAAGTCAGTAGAATCATTTATGTTCTCGAATCTACTGCATTCTACTGTTAAGGCATGGGTCTGTTCACTTGATGTCATGTGGATTCCTCACAGATGTGCTTCATATGGAAGATGGAATATGTTACTGTTTGATGTAGACCTGTTAAAATTAGGGATAGACACAAACACGTGTGATACGATGAGACTCTGGATGCTCTGGAAGGAACTCGTCTCATATCGTTTTCCATCTTTGTATGATATATTGGAAAGTTACTGTGATGTTTTGATGGAAACTTCTGAGTTATGGATTCTTGGATAGCTTGTCTCAAATGCACATAAAGCAGACAAGGCTGAAGTTGGACGAAGCTGGATAAAGGTTCTTGGCAAATGTGCACTACCAGCATATGGCCTCTCCTCAATCTTCAGACACCACCTTACCTAATGTGAACTACCTTGTTGAGATCTACATTCTCATGGGAGCCAATCTACAACACGTGTCAAACTCCTATAATGGAATGCAAAAAACCCTGCATGGAGGTTTCTGGTGAATTTTAAGGTTTTTGTATTAAGGTCGGAGCTAAACTCTTCATTGGGTCATTGAATGCTAAATTCACTTTTGTTATTGTCTAAACATACACATACATCCTATAATGATAAAAACCCACCTGTCCATTTTTAAAAATCCCCTTTCTCATATAAGGCTGTTCTGAAATTCCTGACAGAATGATATAGTTTTGTACTGGCCACACAGTCATCATTTACTTCCGACAACTGAGCCAAGACACAAAAGGATTAATATTACTTTAATTTTTAAGGAAATGCATTGATCATTGATCTCCATAAATGTTCACACAAATCAGTCTTTCTCCAGCTTCATTTGCAGAGGCAAATGTAAAGAAGTGAGGGTAACACTTTTTGGTTGCTTATTATCATGCATATTAATAGAATATTAGCCATGTATTAATATTAATTAATCCATACATCCATTTTCTTTAAGCTTATCCCGGGCCAGGTAGTGGGGGAAGCAGTCTAAGCAGGGATACCCAGATTTAGCTCTCCCCAGACAATTCCTCCAGCTCTTCTGGTTCCCAGGCCAATCGAGAGACATAGTCCCTCCAGCTTGTCCTAATTATCATTAATGGAGCTCCAGTGGAAAGGGTGCCATCTTCCAAATATCTCGGCGTGTACATCTCCTCAGACCTGACATGGACTGCTCACATCCAGGTCCAGTACAAAAAGGCTAGGAGATGACTGTACCACCTCAGACAACTGAGGAAGTTCAGGGTCTCTCCTCAGGACTTTCTATGCAGGCTCTGTGGAGAGCATCCTCACACAGAACACCACATCCTGGTATGGGAATAGCTGTGTTCAGGACCGAAAAGCTCTTCAGAGAGTGATCCGTGTGGCAGAACACTGCTGCGGGTCTGTTCTCCCTTCCCTACAGGACATTTACACCTGGAAATGTCGGTCCAGAGCAGTTCAGATGTTTAAGGACTCCACCCCATTAACAGACTGTTTCAACTTTTGCAATCAGGCAGAAGGTTCTGCATCATCAGGGCCAAAACTGAGAGGCTTCTATCTTCAGGCCATCCACTGCTCTGTTCTAATATTGCAGTGCTAGTATGGCAAAATGCACTTTAACATATCATTTGCATATTTCATTTGCACATTGCATAGACTGCTGCTACACTATATAAATAAATATACAGGTCCTTTTAAAAAAATTAGCATATTGTGATAAAGTTCATTATTTTCTGTAATGTACTGATAAACATTAG
>JAUMHI010000021.1:307240-322786 GCA_032359435.1 Enteromius unitaeniatus
TTGAATAAGTCTTCCTTGAAGCGCCTGCAAGTTGTACAGAATGCAGCTGCAAGGCTTCTGACTGGTACCAGTAAGTGGTCTCATATTACACCTGTACTTAAGGAACTTCATTGGCTTCCTGTTGAATTCAGAGTGCAGTTTAAAATTTTATCACTTATAGAGCCTTGCATGGTCAGGCACCTTTTTATATTCAGGATCTTTTACATAAGCACTCAGAGGGTCGGTTGTTAAGTTCTTCTGACCTGGACCTTTTAACTGTCCCTAGAAAAAGTTGGTTTAGGCTTCTTTGGAGGGGCAGCAAATTTGGCTGCTGTCCTCTCAAGCTTTTTTGGGGGGCATGCAGGGACCGAGCCGAACGCTGAGCTCTTGCCCTCGCTAGGGTTCAAAGTTTCGGGAGGAAGTGCTGGACGAATCGATTATGGCTGCATTGCTTATCCAATCAATCTCCTTGTTACTCCTTCCCAATCAAATCCTTCCTACCTACTATAAATAACACCGTTTCCTTTTCATCTTCGTGCATCCCTCCTCCACCCCTTCTCCACCCGCTCCTTCCTGCCTTCGCGCCTTCCTCCAGGGGGGGGGCATGCGGGGACCAAGCCAGACACAGAGCTCTTCCCTTCGCTATGGTTCGGGTCCCGCCGTTATCTCGGCTCGCCCCCCCAAACATGATTATGAGGAAGCGCGGACTCGTGAAATGTTTTTGCAAACATGCATTGCTGCTTAAGGTTTAGGGTAAACTCATAAGCCATTTGGCTCGTTTTTTGTCCTAATGCTAAAAATGTGCTTGTTATGCTTTAAAATGCTGTCTAGGAAGGCATTCAACTGAGATTTATATGTTTAATGTTGTGGCAATGCATTTTGGTCACACTTTATTTTAAGGTCTTGTTCACACAATAACAATCTATTAATGCTGACTTTTCCCTCAAGCTCCTAACGTATGAATAGTTAGTAAGCTGTCCAATTTATGTATTGGGTAGGATTAGGGATGTAAAATATGGTCATGCAGAATATGTTCTTTAAAAGCACTAATAAGAAGCAAGCCAAAAAAGCAACTATTGTTTATAGTAAGAATTGATCTCTATACTAAAGTGGGTAACACTGCTCATTTGCATGCCTATTAATAATATATTGGCTGTTTATTAATTCTTGTAAAGCACTTTTTTTTGTTAACAATTGTTTATCAAATATTATAAAGCACATATTCTGAGTGACCATATACTACATCCCTAAACCTAATGGCTACCTAGTAACTATTAATAAGCAGCAAAATACAGTTTTATTGAGGCAAAAGTCATAGTTTGTATGCATGGTTTGTAATAAGGAGAATTGACCCTTAAAACAAAGTATGATCCTAAATTGTTACCTTTTTGTTTTTCTTGCAAAAGTTACATTCTTGCAGATTACGATTGTTTTATCACCAGTCGTTTTTTACCAGCACACTGAATCAAGATATTTTGCCAGCAGTCCTAATCTAACACTGGTGTTTATTTGCCGCAGATTATAAAAATTAAGATGATTAGTTAATTGATCCTTGCCCTTGGTTTGCTCTGAATGGTGACAGAATTATGTCTAGATCAGTGACCTTATTGATCAGTTATGTCTAGATCACTAAAAGTATTGTTTAAGGCCTCTTGCAGTGACAGCTTGTGGCTTGGATTCTCTTGTAAATCACATTGAGTCATCACGAGCCCCTTGCCGTGGGTCTTTTGTGTTTGTGCTGTTGGGAGTCATCAGTATGAGTCTTGTAGGGATGAGGGCATATTGTTTTGGTCTTTCCCTCAAGTCACCCTGGCCGTGTCTTTAAGGTGGCGTCAGCGAAGCACTCTGCTCAGGTAACGCCGGGGACATCTGGCTCAGGAAGCCATGTCAACCCAGGCCCTATCCCCAGTGCTATGAGGGCCACCATCCGAAAACTGAACATGACCAGCCTTGAACCCCGGGACCTCAAGTGATTGATCCCAGAGGAAATAAATTGGTGGAAAACACGCTAGTCGGTGCATAATCACTCAGACCAGCCAAACTGAACACACAGTTCCTACATAAACTAACGACCAAGAGCAAGCGGTAAGGTTATGGAGGTGCCTTGAAAAAAAAATCTTTATAATTGGGTAACTTTAGACTCTCCAGTGGTCTGTGATGGATCAGTTTTGAGGAGGCTGTTGGACATTTCTACCTTAAATCTAGGCATTTTTGGTAAGTTCATCATTTTTCTTCTTAATTGTGATTTTACGTTATGACGACTGCAGTGTTTGTTAGTTTTAAACCTGTTCTGATGTGCTGGGTTTGCATATTGAGAGCTAACATCTGAAATGTCAATAACGTTAACAGTCCTGGATATTTTAATTACTGGGAATAGAAATCCTTTGCAATTGGATAATGATCATATGCAATTAGGAAATGCCCAAAGTGGCGAAGGGCTGTCAAAGGGCACAGGCTCTAATCCAGAACAGTAGATGTTTAATGAAGTTTACCTATAATGATCTGGAGCACTTAACCATTTGTGCTCAGTTTAAAAAAATAAATAAATAAATAAAAGCAATAATAATTAAGCAAATCAATATAGCATTGACGGTCCAGTTTTTGCTATTAACAAATTAACTATGACTATTGCCTTAATAAACCCACAATTTGCTGCTTATCACTAGATAATAAGTTAGTTAAGGATTAGGGATGTAGAATATGGTCACGCAGAATATGTGCTTTATAACCCCTAATAATAAGCCAATATGTTAATAATAGGCATTATATGTTAATAATAGGTGTTTCCAGCTTTTCAAGACTTCAAGAACGATTCTATATTCGATATCATATTATAAATATCACATACTGCAAATGTATCTTGTAAATATTACTCTTGAGAGTTTGCTCAAGCACAGATTAGAGACAGATTGTTCAGATGTGTGCTAATGTGTCTGAATGTTGTTTTTGATGGTTAAAGTCTTTATGAAGATTAGGCTTATGTGAGACGGTCACCTCATCAAAAAGTTAAACTGGTATCAGGCTGTGTTATGGAGGGGCTTTGCCTCGGGAGCCCTTACTAAAAACAGCTGTTACCTGCTGCTCACTTCAGCTGTCTTAACCCAGTTTCCTCCACAGAGCACTGTTTTATTGTATATTCCTGAAGATTGTTTTTGGTGACTTCGGTATTTTTACTGATACTTCAGTATGTAGACAGCTAGGGAGAGTAAAAAGTATTGTGTTGCTGGTTGAAAAAAGTGTGTGGTGACCGTTTACTAATGGATTTCATACTTTTTGATGTTACTTTTATTTCTGTTATATAGTAGTCACATTTGAAATACAGTTAGAATTCCAAAAGAATATTGTCCAAATTTGGTAACTCCTTACATAAGGTTCCATTTGTTCCAATATCAGTTAATATTAGCACTGAAAAATACTTTTAAAGCATTTATTAATCTTGATTAGTATCTATTAATGTTATTCAATGGACCTGTGCTAATGAACTTTGTCAAATTAAAATAAACACTATAATATATTGCGATTGTCAATGTTTAAGTTAATGAATGCATTAAATATGGTTAACATATAGAACATTACTGTAAAGTGTTACTCCTCTTATTTTTAAAATGATAAATATGGGAACACCTGATTTTAAGGTGTCCTTGTTACACGTTACATGTACTCACTATTAACAATAAATTATGCATAATCGCAAGTAACCCTAACACTAATCACATAATAAGTACATGCAATTAATTCATATTACTCAGTACCTTAAAAAGCATGCATACAGTGGTCTTCTAGTACACTAGACTAAACTATCAGCACATCCTGTTTGTTTGTACAAACAAAAACTTCTATCGAAAAAATCTTCTATCTATGCATTCTGGTTTTGCGTACATGTGTTAAAGCATGTTTTCTATAGGACAGTAAATGGACTGGTGGCAGGACCGGTCCACATTGTATTCGTTGCATGGTCATTGTTATGCATCAGTAAATGTCTGAAACCCTCACATGTGTCACGAGTCACTCCATTTAGGATTAAGCCAAATAACAATCAATATGACTGATCACAGCTTAAGACCAACGCTTGAAGCGCCTCACATCTTAAATCAATAAACTTCAGCTTTTTGGGATTGTGATTGTAATCTCTGCATCTTAGCCAGGCTGGGTCTGATGACGACATTAGCGTGCTCTGATCTGTTCCAAGGTGCGTCATGCACATGTATGACGGCCTTCCGCCCGAGGATGAGTCCCCTGGCTGTTGAAACCTCTTGGATTTGTCCGGTGTCAGATTAAGAGAGCGTACTCAGAAATCTTCCACCCAATTTGGCAGGGCGAGTGGGGCGGGTGGATTCTCCATATATAAGAGCTGGTGTCCTCCAGCTAGTTTCCACGCAACTTGCTTCACGACTTCATGTCGCCAATGAATCCGCTAGTCGCATTCTGCTCAAGTGCGTTGAGCTCAGACGATTCTGCCGCGTTAACTTGAGATTTTTCAATAGTTTGCGTGTGTGTGTTTGTGCCTTTGAAGATTTTCGTAATGAATTACTGCATGTCAGACATGTATGACATAGGCCATGGCGTGAGCGGGGGATATGCAGTGCCGCCTGGGGGCGAGTATTGCATGTATGCTGGCGAAGGGCCGTGTTACGGTCGCTGTGAGCCACAGCCATTACACCACCATCCTCCCAGCATGGAGCAGGCCTGGCCGCCCAGCCAGTCCTACGGGTGCCCATACTCTGGGGGCAACCCTGTGTTCAAGAACGAGTTGTGCTCCATGGAGGTGCCTCTCAGTCACTACAACCAACCAGACTACTACTCCGACGGCAGGCCCGACTTCTCTCAGATGCAGTGGATGCAGGGCCAGCACAAGAAAGGTATCCCTAGCTCTAGGAGAAGCATAGAGGTGCTTTTCTTGAGCTGTTTTTCAGTGTATAATTGGTGTGTTTTTAGGTGGGTGCCTTGTTTGAAACAGTTAAGTGTGTGATGTATAATATCTCAGTACAAAACATAATGTACTTAACAGCTATATTCAAAAAGTTCTGTGTTTAAATTTAAAATCCGAATAAGTAATAATTGAAGATTATTTGCAAAAATAGATGTTGGAAAATCATGTTTCTCATTAACATGCTTATTATTATTATTAGCCATTTACAATAAGCCAATTAGGCACGCATTAATGCCTTATTATACATGACCTATATCCCTAATCCTACCTGATACTTATATTTAACAACTACCTTACTATTAATAAGCAGCATATTAATAATTACTTGAGGCAGAAGTCATACTTAATAGTGAATAAGTGTTCCGTTTTCTAGTGCTAAGAAAACAGTGTTTCTAAGTGCTAGCCACTTTATTTTAGTGTCTCTTAACTAGTTGATTATTAGCATGCATATTACTAGAATATATTAGCCATTTATTAGTGCAAATCATGCACATTTCATTGCCTTATTCTACATAGCCTTATTCTTTAGGCTTGATGCGGTGTACAGTAGTCCTGAGCAGGATTTGGATACTTACCAGTTGTTTCATTACAGTAGATACTGAAGATAAGCTGAAGGAGCTTTTCTCAGGACTAACTTGATTTGTGTAAGACATTTTTCAAAGACTTGTAATCAACTGTTGCTTTGGTGATTTGTTTTTGTTGGGGATGTGTGAAGTTTGGCTTGACACTGGCTTTGATAACTTCATTCTAGTGCAGTGATATTAAGCTGTTTTTTGCAGACATTTTATGTCGGTGTTCTCTGTTATATCCTTCATTTGTGCCACTCAGAAATCTAAATCAAAATTAACAAGCAGTGTTAAGGGAAAGTTACTTAAAATATTACTTTACTCCATAAAATGTAACTAAATGTGTTACTTAGTAAGTTACTTTTTTATGGAAAATGGACATTATGTATTTTCTTTCTTATTTTGTATTTGTCTAAATTAATATTTACTCATCACTGTGATTGAACTAAATCACTGAAAGACAGCAGTAAAGACTTTGTTATATTTAATTGGATTAAATCCAAAAAGGAGGTGTGTGTTATTTAACATTTAATTATTGCAATTCTGAGTTAACTTTCACTGTTTTTTCTTTATTTTAAGGAATTTGTGTGTGTGCTTGATGTATAAATGCATGCTCACATTTGGACAGATGTGGAAAGTCAGTACATAGGACAAAACAAAGGGAAACTTTGCTAATAACTCAAATTTTCTTGTAAATGTGTGTTGTTTTGGTTGTTTGTTTTTTGTAGTAACTTTAATAGTAATCTGGTTTCTTAACTTGTGTTTCTTGAAATGCATTACCCCCAAAACTATTAGTAAGTATTGGAAAAGCTTTTATTACAGTATAGTAAAGCTGCTTGTCTTCTGGTCTAAATTTGAAGAAACTGAATTTGAAGACCTGTTTTCTGATACTCGTGGAGCTACATTGTGTAGTGTATTGATGTTCAGCATAAGATGTAGGTTTGGGGTATTGTATGTTGTATTGATTTGTAAGGACACAGACAGAGGAACAGAAGGTTTGAGCTCATGTCCTCCTGTTGACCTCCACCAAAGATTGATCAGATTGATTTGTGAGCTGCTGCAAGCTGCCTAACTTGTATTTCCTTGTGTTTCTGTCTCAGTATAAAAGCATTCTGCTAAAATTATCTATATAATAAAAAATAAATGAATATTATTCCTGTTTAACAGTAAATTCATCTTGAGTTTTTATGTAAATTTAAAACTTTTCTTTTTCTCAAATCTTTTTTTCATTCTGATATCTTCAGGTTAAGTTTGTATATTTTATTGTAATGCGTTTATGACTGTATCTATAACTTCTTATAGGGTACATACCAAGTTACCTGGACAAGGATGAGCTGTGTGTTGTGTGTGGGGACAAAGCAACTGGTTATCATTACCGCTGCATTACCTGTGAGGGCTGCAAAGTGAGTGTTTTAGCTATTCTGTTCTCTTAGAAAAGCAAACTGTAAAAAAAATATAATTATAATAATTTAGAAAAACGCACAGTTAGTTTTCTATTAACATTTTTTACAAATACAGAAGATTCCTTGATATCAAAACAGTACAATGGACCCTATTTTTTATTTATTACATTTATTACTTGCCAAAAATATCACACTCTGTTTGAATTACTTTGATATTTCTAGAAAGGTTCAATTATTTTTTGTTTTTAAAGGGTTTCTTTCGGCGCACAATTCAGAAGAACTTGAACCCAACATATGCATGCAAGTACGAGGGCAAGTGCGTCATTGACAAAGTCACACGCAACCAGTGCCAAGAATGTCGCTTCAAGAAATGCATTGCTGTCGGCATGGCAACAGACTGTGAGTAACACACTTTTTTGCACTTTTTTAAGTATATGTACTTTATAAGAGTATTTTTTTTAAGAATACTTTATAAGAATACTTTTTGCAACACTACATTTCATATGAAATATATTTAAATAATTCATTATTATTAATGTATTATTATTATTATTATTATAATTCATATATTTAGCATAAGTTAGTGAAGAAGTGACCATGTTGTTCTCTTGTTGCTGTTCCTCCAGTGGTGTTGGATGACAGCAAACGTCTAGCCAAACGGAAGCTGATAGAGGAAAACCGTGAGCGACGGCGGCGCGAGGAGCTGCAAAAGACGGTGTGGGAGCGACCTGAGCCCACGCAAGAGGAGTGGGAACTGATCCGAGTCGTCACCGAGGCCCATATGGCCACAAATGCCCAGGGCAACCACTGGAAACAGAAGCGCAAATTCCTGGTGAGAGGTCTCTTCCCTGACGAGCGCATCGCAGCCATATTTCTCGTGTTTTAGGATTTTTCTTTATTTTGGTCGTTTTTGTTTTTTGTTTTTTTGTCTTTTTCTTCTACCCTACCACAACCCTAGATTCCCCTTTCCTTTCCCTTCCCACACAATTCCCAAGCCCTTCCCCACCACTGTTCCCAATGTTAATATGTCCATGTTTTTGTATCTCCTTGTAGAGTGGGGAGTGTTAGATGGACCCTGGAGTCTCTACCACAAAGGCAGCAGCACTAACTTTAACGGAACACCTTTGTCTTTCTTTTCTCAAGCTCTGTTCCTAAACCCAAACTGTTATCTCCTGTTTGTTTCTCTTCTGATCTTTTTCTCTGTCTTTCTCTAACCCAGTTTCTAATTGTTCTTCTGTTCTTTTGAATCTTAACTCTCCTCTACAGATTCAAGTTCTGTTTGAGGACTTTTTTAACACTGCTGTGGGTTTCCATGAGACGTTTAGTTGCCGCCTTAATACATTTCTTCAGTGTTAGATGTTTTATTTGGCCATTATATATACTTTACAGTTATGCAAGTTACAGCATTAAGTTGGTTTAATAGCTTTTCTGATATGAATACAACAATACAGATTGTAGCAAAGCACTGAACATTACCAAATAGGAGAACAGAGTGATGGTAATGTATAATGACGAGAGTAAAAGGTTTATTTATCCAATGCAGAGGCGGTCTCTGTAATCAAAAGGACAATAATCACTAGAAATTAGCAGCCAGACAACAACATAAGTAGCCTATATTTTTGTCTGTTTCAAAACTTTGATTCAGAGATTTGTTAACATTGCCCAAAATGTAAGTCAAAGAAGAAAAAAGTATTTTAATATTACTCGTTACTGTAGCATATTGGTCCATATGATTTTATTTTCACTTTTTAAATGGCATTTTAAATATATATCTAGATAAAAAAGTTTAAAGTTGACTTAAAGTTTAAAGTTAAACTTTAAGTTGGCTTGAGAAAGCCGGAGCAGAAAGTCTTTTCAAGTTTAAAATAGTTTAAGAAGTAAAAAAAAAAAAAAGTTTAAAAAGTTTTAAGTTTGATATTTTCAGTCTGAAATAGTTAGAAATAGTCAGATGATAGACAGACAGACAGACAGATATGGCAGGAAACAATGGCATCTAAACAAGGCCTTGGAAGATAATTTGATTTTAAAAATTAAATGCACATAGACCTAAATAAGAAATCAAACGTATCTAATACGCATGTGTCCTAAACTGCTAAAATGGTGTGGGCTCTCATATTTTAAAGCAGTCGGTGCAATATATGAAAGAAATCAAATAAATCTATGTGGTCAGATGTTACCCCATTTGTAATCGTTAACATTTTCACAAGTAACTGTAATTTAATGACATAGTTTTCTCAATAA
The DNA here is from genome assembly GCA_032359435.1 of Enteromius unitaeniatus. Lineage (NCBI taxonomy): Eukaryota > Metazoa > Chordata > Actinopteri > Cypriniformes > Cyprinidae > Enteromius > Enteromius unitaeniatus. The sequence goes on from JAUMHI010000021.1 coordinate 316,360, forward strand.
CTGGAACTGATTACACTTACATGTAACTAGTTACTGCCCAACACTGCTTATAGCTTTGAATTGTAAATGAAGCCCATATCTGTTTGAACAGATAAGACACTTCAGACAAATAAGGAAAGGTTTGTCAAAGGGCTAAAATCACCCACCCATAAATCACCCACTCCTAAATTTCACACATTTCATAGTAGAAGATAAAATTAGTTTCACATAAAAAATATATAAATATGATAAATAGCTATCTAAAAAAGTAATCAAAGACATCTATGTGCAATTATTCTGTGATAATTATTCTTATTTTAAAGCCTCGAAATCCATGGAAACTCCACACAAACATAATATCTCACTGTCTCTTTCTGTCTGCACTCTCACTGTCCAGTTTAAACTTGTTCTTTTTAGTTGACTTGACTCGGGTTCTTCATTGAAACTTCACGATCCCTGTTGATTGCCCAACAGGTCGAGGAAGCAATGCTACTTAATGAAATAACATGTAATTTATTCTGTACTTCTGACCAGAGTGCAGTGGTGGGGGTGAAGGAAGCCAAGGTAAGAACCAGCAGAGCAAACACATTTATTTATGTTTTTACCTAAAAGAAACGCTCTCTCAAATTCTCAGCTGCTTCCATTTCTTGTCACATTTTTTTTTTCGCGGATAAATTGAAGTGCTGAATGCTTAAGGCATTTGTTTGCCGTGTTTGTGTAGCTCTCTGCTCGCTGTGTCAGAATGAAGGTGTACACAGAAGAGGAAAGCTGAATAATTGACTGAAGTCAAACGGGGAACATCAGGCTGGTTTTGTGCTGTAGTCAGCTCCCAGTCTACATTTGACCCTCAGTCTGGCTTTGTTTTTATTTTTTTGCTCTGTCTTTCACGTCACATTTTTCTGGTCAGAAGGGCACAAATCTAAAAAAAAATTAAAAGAGAAAAAATAAAAATAACATTCAAATATCAGTGGATAACCCTAGTCATCAAACTCCCCACAGAAGGAGATATCAAAGACGCTTCTCTGCTCTGATCTTCTTCTAGTTTAAGTTTCTCATCTTTCCTCTTTTCCCTCTTAATAACTGTGCTCCACTCATTTCGATGACGTGTCTTGCTGTATCTCTGGCCTTCTTCGTGCTTTAGAGGGGAATGAGGATTTGCTGTGTCACACCTTCGTCTCTGTAATTGTCCACTTCCTGTAAGTGCTTGTTTTACTGAGCTCCATGCCCCTCCCCTTCCTGTCGTTGCAGCCCGAGGACATCGGTTCTGCGCCCATCGTCAACGCACCAGAGGGGAGCAAAGTGGACATAGAAGCCTTCAGTCAGTTTACAAAAATTATCACCCCCGCAATCACTAGAGTTGTGGATTTTGCCAAAAAGCTGCCCATGTTCTGTGAGGTAAGAGCACTTTTTCAGTCCGCTGTGCGATGCAACTTCAATTCAAGTGTACAGTGGTTGAGAGACCTCAGTGAGCTGGAAATGAAAAAACACATATAAATTAAGAAAACATCTTCATCACATGCACTGCAAAACTTCCTTTAAAAATTAACCATAGCCCATGCATGGGTATATCTAAAAAAAATAAAGTATAATATATTTATATACAATATAAACTAAAAGAAGGTAAATTTATACATGTACATATATACTATATGTGTGTGTATTTACATAGACATAATACACATACACAGTACACACATATATTATGTACAAAGAAAAAGTTTATTTTAGATTCAATTAATCGCAATTAATCATTTGACAGCACTAATTAATATAGAAAAGTACAATGGTTACTATAGTTAAACCATGCACAAATTAACCATGGATTTACTACACTAACCATAATTTTGGTATTTGTACCACTGTAGTTATGCAAATGATAATAAATACACCAATTTTATATTTGTTTGTGTTGTGAGCATTCGCAGCACGTGCTGTCAAATTGATTAAGATGTTTTCTTAATTGCTGCTGCCTTTTCTATTTGCATGTGTGTTTTTGATGTGGCAGTGCATTGAACTCTTTTGGCTACTGAATCGATGTCCTGTAGAATATGAATCAAATCAGAAAATGCATCGAAATAAGGAAATTAAATAATTTGAAGAAGAGATTACACTTGGATACACATGATGACTGATAAAAGTGTCATTCATGTCCTTGTTCAGCTGCCTTGTGAGGATCAGATCATTTTGCTGAAGGGCTGCTGTATGGAGATCATGTCTCTGCGAGCGGCGGTGCGATACGATCCAGAGAGCGAGACTCTGACGCTAAACGGGGAGATGGCCGTCACACGGGGTCAGCTCAAGAACGGGGGTCTGGGGGTTGTCTCAGATGCCATCTTTGATCTGGGCGTCTCGCTGTCCTCCTTCAACCTGGACGATTCGGAGGTGGCATTGCTTCAAGCCGTGATTTTGCTTTCCTCTGGTCAGTTCCATCTTCGCTTTCAAACAAATCGTTCAATCTTTATCTTGTTTATCAAATTATGATAAAATACGTTCACAAAATAACCAGCCCTTATAAATATAATTCTCGATGTCTCTGCTGTTCTTTGAGCCTCTTCTTCCAATGAAAATGTTGGATAGAAGAATGTTAGAAAAGAATGTTGCATGGTCCAAAATTCTATTGCTATTTCCGCCGATTAATACAAAAAATTAAATATATATATATATATATATATATATATTTGGACTTGTTTTCTTACAATGTTGACTTTTTTTCTTGCAGCAGAGCTTCTGTAAGACTTTAGTTTAGGGTCTCATAACTAGTTGCTTATTAGCATATATACAATATTCTGACTATAACATACAATTATGGGTTTCTAACTTGCAAGTCTGAGAAAAAATATGAGTGGCGAGATGTAAACTTGCAAAATTGTTAGATAAAACGTCACAATTACTTTCAGCTTTTATAGTCTTCTGGTCACAAGGTCCAATTCTCACTATTAACAAACCATTAACTACAACATTTGCTTCAATAAACTCTTGGTTTAGTGCTTGTTAATATTAATAGTTAAGTAGTTGTTAAGTTTAGGTATTGGATATTCCTTAAAGAAGGATGTACTCTAATTAAAATAATCACTTTGAACATTGAAAAAAATCTTATGAACTAATAGATCTGGTGAACCTCATAAAGAGGAACCTTTGCTCTCCTTCATAAGCGTTTAATGACGGTTGTTAATACTAGCCATGACTTCCACCAGGAGTCTGTTTAGGCCAGTTGCAGCGGCTGTTCCTGAGTGTGATTACCCAGGATTACACAGGCCACTGAGGGGAAATCACTTAATAATCACTTAATAATGCTATTAAAACAGGATTACACTTCAGCTGAGAATTTCACAGTCAATAGGTAAAGAGTTCTGGACAATAGGTCCAGTCCTGTACAGATTTGATATCGATCTCTGTCTGTCAGATTGTTACAGCTGGATGAACCTGATCAATGACTATAGTTTAATTTTTGGTCACACTTTATTTCGATATTCCATTTAGACATTTTTTAACTATAAGTAGCTTTGTAACTGCATGTCAACTACATGTCAAATTATTCTCATTAATTTACAACTACATGTCTACTAACTATGATTAGACTGGTAGGGTAGGCTTAGGGTTAGTAGAGTTAGTTGACATACCCATCAAAATAAAGTGTCAGGAGATATTACGCAGACAGTCTACTATACTCTAATGACTGTTAGTTGACATGTAGTTGCAAAGTTACTTACTGTTAGTAAAATATCTAAAGTGGACTATCGAAATAAAGTGTTACCTAATTTTTTCAATAATTAACTAGTGTTAAAGATATTTATTTATTTATTTATTTTTGCATTAACAATTGGAGTGTTTCTAGTACTGTAACAACTCAGCTGTCATTGGTCATGCAAATCTGTTTTGTTTCCCCAAAGTGTTTAATTTCTGTAGCACACCGATGGCACAGATTTGCAGTCAGGCAAAGGGAACAGTTGTCCACTATATTAAAAATGTAATAAATTAAAAATGTAAAATGTTAAATATGAAAAATGTCATTACTGGCCAAACTTCCTTCGTTTAACAATTATTACTGTAATAGGAATAGGAACAGAAATAGGAAATAAAATGTGTAAGCCTATTCTGTGTCCTGAATATCTGAAACCTTGGTTAACGATATATTAGAGCAATCAATAAAATTGGTTAAAGAAATCAATTAAATCTGTGTGCATTTGTGTGTGCATATGTGTAGTTCAGGTGTACCCTAAGTTATAGGGACAAAATGGGAAATAAGCTTACAAATCATACAAAATGTGATTGTTTTGAAAAGGCAGAAAGTGAGGTGAAGGTTTAGGGTAAGGGGATAGAAAATACATTTCGTACAGTATAAAAACCATTACTCCCATAGATTGAACCCTGCATAGACAACAAGGATCCTTCCATGATCAAGGTCCAAATAGCAAGGAGATCTGTAAAATAATCCATTAGACATCAGGGGTTCAACCATAATTTTATGAAGCTATAACTATACTATTTGTGGACAAAGAAAACAAAACGGTCTCCTCTGTGTTACCCTATACCCTGTGACATGTGCTTAAAATTGAACTGGAAATTGGGTACTGGGTGTCCGGCCAGAGGAGAACTGGCCCCAACTAAGTCTGGTTTCTCCCAAGGTTTTTTTTTTTTTCTCCATTCTCTCATGGATGGGGCTTTGGTTCCTTGATGCAGTCGCCTCTGGCTTGTTTAGTTGGAGGGACCTAATTTCTAATTTCTGATTATCGTTGTTTTGATTACAGAGACCATCTCTGCATTTGATAAATAAATAGTTTAATCTTGTCATTATACATTATCATCACTCTGTTCTCCTATTTGATAATGTCCAGTGCTTTGCTACAAAATGTATTGTTAAAAACGCTATATAAATTAAAAAAAAAAAAGTGATATAGTGATTCTGGAGAGTATCACATATGTAAACAATGTAAGTTGTTTAGGTTCAATTCAAAGCACAAACAACAAAAAAAATGATGTGGGTTGTTTATGTATGTGATACTCTCCAAAATGGCATTATAGGGTGAGGCAAAGTAGACGAATTGTTGAATAAAGTCATAATTCTTGTTTTCTCTGCACACATAAAGTATTCTAGTAGCTTCATAAAATTATACATTTTGAAATCAAACTAATCCGTCATCTTTCCCCCTTCGTTTCGCCGGCAGATCGTCCAGGTTTGACAAGCATAGAGAGGATAGAGCGCTGTCAGGAGGAGTTCCTCTTGGCCTTCGAACACTACATCAACTACCGCAAGCACAAGGTGGCCCACTTCTGGCCCAAGCTGCTGATGAAGGTGACAGACCTGCGCATGATTGGTGCCTGCCATGCCAGCCGTTTCCTGCACATGAAGGTGGAGTGTCCCACGGAGCTATTTCCGCCCCTCTTTCTGGAAGTGTTCGAAGACTGACGGCCAACAGTCAGGCCAAGCTGCTCCCACCAACACAACCTCCACAGATCCGACCTCCCTCATTCTCCCTGTTCCCGGTCACACGACTCTGGTCTAGCACTACTGAGCGTCATTTCATTCCATAGTTTTAGGGGTAGCTCTCTGGCCTATTTTGAATGGAACCATTCCTTTTACAAAGCGGGTACATGTGAATAGTTTTACAGTTTTTTTTTTTCTCTTTCACTCTGTGTAAAAAGAAAAATCAGCTTTCTATTACTTTACAGTTTGTTTGTTTTTGTTCAATGTTAAATTGTTTTGCTTCTGATCATAGTCTTTGGTGGCGCTTAAAAGAGATGTATGAACTATGCATTCGGGTTTCATGTCAGGCCTCAGAAAGGAGACGAAGACCACCAGACTGCGAAGGAGGACAGAAATATTTGATTTCCTTTCACGTCCCTTATCCGTTGGTCTAAAAGTCTTTTCATGCTCACATTAAGCCATAGATTGTTTATAGTTCTGGTTCAAATCCCAGTGAGCTGCCTGCCTAGACATTTTGAAACAAAATAGAAGCGTCCTCATATTGAGACTAAAAAAGCTTAATCATAAACAAGGACTCTTAAATATATTGCAATTGTGTGTTCTAGACAAGATAACCAAATGGAAAGCAAATTTTGACTTTAGCCAGCAGGTACAGGACATCAATATAACATCAGATTGACATCAGGCACATTGTGTTTTCGTTGAGAGTGAAAATTGGGTTGACGTCAGTATGTGACACCAATTTGTCATTGACTTAACATTAAATTAGGGTCGGGACTCGATTGAAAAAAAAAATCAAAATTAATAAAATTTTAATCTCATATAAATATTTTACTTGAGAACAGTGAGAAGTAAGTTTTTTTTATATGTATTTTTAGTATACCATTGAATAATGACTGAATACATAAGCTTAAGCAACAAAATATTGTTTATTTTTGTTAAACCTAGTCCAACAGACCAATATTGTGCCGTGCGTGATTTCACATTGAGCCGTATATACTACACACAGCCGTTGTTCACTGA